>PVKN010027410.1:0-13534 GCA_004027915.1 Capromys pilorides | reverse complement strand
AAAAAAAAAAAAAAAGAAAAAAAACCATACAGGAGACTTTCAGGTTAGCTCAGCAGTTTAATCGTCTGTGCTAGCAATTCTAGTCAGGTGCAGGGGACAGTGGTTCGATCTCCACATGCTCCCTTAAGGCAGCCTGAGCCGGCCAAGAAAAAAAAAAAAACAACCAAAACCCAAAAACCTTACAAACCAGTTCAAATATTTTCTATAGATTCTTTTATTAAAGAAAATTCACCTCAGTTCATTGATAGCAATTGCCATTGACTGACTTTAAAGGGTGTCACAGTTTGAGGCTTTCGTAAGGCAAACAATATAGTATAGAAATGAAAGTTTTGTTAAACAGGTCTTACTTTAACTTGCCCTCGATCACCCAGCAGAAAAGCTTAATTACAAGGCATAAAACACAGAGCTAGATTAGTATGATGAGCTGTAAGAGGTTTAAATCAACAGCCTTCAACATTGCCAGTTTCGGGGCCGGCGAGATGGTTCAGTGGTCTAAAGCGCCTGCTTAGGAGGGCTCAGGCAACTGCGGGGACTGCAGTTCGATCCCCGGCACCACATGCTGCGCCTGTGCCACCACCAGGGCAGGCTGAGCCAGCCACAAAAAATGAATAAATAAAGAAACAAACAAACACAACAAGCAAACAAATAAATAAATAAATAAAATTTAAAAAAAAAACAAAAACAAAAAAAACATTGCCAGTTTCACCAGTAACCCACTGCAATTATGGAACATTGGACTATGTATACAACTACTTCCTCTTAGTTCAAAGAGAAGAAATTTTTTTTTTTCTCTCTTTCCTTACCAATATCGATGAGAAAATTTATCATGTCTACACCCTGTGCTCTGAATAATTACTATGAGGACAACAATATGCAATGTGTCAATTATTGCGAGTGTACTACTAATGTGTTTTGAAACTATCATATTGTTATCTTTTATTCAAAGTATTAAATATAAAAAGAAAAAATATAGTACAGGATACATTTTATATTATTTTACAATGAATCATCCAAAGAATTATATACAACAAGTGTGGGAAACCTATCCACACACCAGACCCTAAAGACTCCAGCTGAGGGCCTGGATCCTAATATCTTGCATGAGCCCAGATGAAAACCTAGAGCTGGGCTGGAGAGATAGCTCAGCGGTCGCAGGCATCTGCTCAGGCAAGCTTAGGCAAGCACGCAGAGACTGCGGTTTGATCCCTGGCACCACATGCAGTGCCAGCCCCACATCCAGGGTGGATTGAGCCAGCCAAAAACAACCAACAAACAAAAAATCCTAGAGCTGATAGCAATGCCTTCCACAGGTCCAACTGGAGGCAGGCTACAGCTCACAACAAAGTCTCCTGCAGGCCCACTTTATGGATATGTGCTGGAAAGGCCCAAAGGTCGGTGGTGGAAGCTAGGAAGTCTGTGCTAGCAGGATGAAGGGTCTGTGCTGGCAGGCTGAGGGATCTGAAGCAATGCTCAAGGTAAGCACCAGAGCTCCCCCAAAAGTACCACAGCCTTCCTCAGCAACAGTGAGGTCCTGAGCTCCTCCAGCAATGAGGAAAGCCGAGTTCCCAACAGGAAAGCCAGTGTGACAAGCTTCTCCGTGAGGCTGAGCAGTGCACCATCTTCCACTCATGAGCCAGGAATTGTTGCTGAAGGTGAGGACTGAAGCTTCTTCAAAGCTGATCAGGAAAGCCAGCATCCCAAGATCCTCCAGCAGGACAGCCCAAGAGAACTAGCAGCCTCCAACAGCTCCTCCCACTTCTCCCAACAGCATCCCTAGCAGCATTCTAGCAGCTTTTCCTGTGCTGCAGCTGGCAACAGCCCTTAGGCGGGCCTCCCGCACCTGGCACCAAGCTCAGTGTAATAAACTGACTACCACTTAGAAATTCACTACAGAAGTCAGGCTTGGTGGTGCACGCCTGTAATCCCAGCACTTGGGAGGCTGAGGCAGGAGAATCGATGTGAGCTCAAGACCAGGCTGGGCTACAAAAGTGAGCTTAATGCCAGCCTGAACTGTATAGTGAGACCCTGTCTCAAAAAGATTAAAAAAAAAAAAAAAAAAAGAAAGAAAAAGAAATCCACTATAGAGGGAAAGAGGAAAAAGTTTAAGGTTGTAGTCAAAGGAACTTAATCATCTTCATAATACCTGCATTATTTTATTCAAAGTGCTTAAGTCAAATGGGGAAACATTTTACAGCTGTTAATTCTGCATAACAAGGGGTCAGCAAGATGTCTGAGTGGTCTAAAGCGCCTGCATAGGCAAGCTTAGGCAACCCCAGGGACCACAGTTCAATCCCCGGCCCCACATGCTACACCAACCCCACTCCCAGGGCAGGCTGAGCCGGCCATAAAAGTAAATAAATAAATAAGCAAACAAATAAATAAATATTTTTTTAAAAATTCTGCATAACGAGGATAGTGGTATTTCATATTTTTTCCTTTTTTTTTTTTTTGGCCGGACAGGGATTCAAACTCATGACCTTGCACTTGCCAGGCAGGCACTTGTGCCATGGAGCTATCTCCCCGGTCCTCTTTTTTTTTTTTCCCGAACTGGGCTCTGAACTCAGACTCCTATGCTTGCCAGGCAAGCACTTATTCCACTGAACTATCTTCCCAGCCCCCTCTCTCTGGCCCTCTTTACGTTTTTATGTATGTCAAATTTTTCTTAAAATTTAAAAGCAAAAAGTAGAGGGGGGAAAAGACGTTTAATTAGGTAAACCAGGGGCCGGCGAGATGGTTCAGTGGTCTAACGCGCCTGCTTAGGAAAGCTCAGGCAACTGCAGGGACTGCGGTTCGATCCCCGGCACCACATGCTGCGCCAGCCCCACCACCAGGGCAGGCTGAGCCAGCCACAAAATGAATAAATAAAGAAACAAACAAACACAACAAGCAAACAAATAAATAAATAAATAAAATTTATTAAAAAAAAAATTAGGCAAACCATACCCAAAGAAGGTCACTGGAAAATATCCACATATGCTGATAAACAAAGGACTGTATTAGTCTGCTTAGGCTGCTGTAACAAATAGGACAGACTAGGAGATATAAATAATTAACTTTTTAACAGTTATAGAGCTCACAAGTCCATGGCCAGTATATGGCAGGAGTGCTTCGGGAGGCTTGAGGTTGGCAGCCTTCTCCATGTATCTTTGTATTTTCCTTTGCTTTATATGAAGTACGCTCAAAAATGCAGTAAGTTTTTATTTTTATTTACTTATTTATTTATTTTTGTGGAACTGGGGTTCAAACTCATGACCTTGTACTTGTCAGGAGGCACTTGTGCCACAGAGCTAGCTCCCCAGACCCTATTTTTATTTTTTAAATTTTTATTAATTTTACTAAGAAAAATAGCAATGAGACAGTTTCAAAACATGTTAGTAGTACAACCACAATAATCAATGCAATACATATTCTTGTCTTCATAGTGGTTGTTCAGATGCAGACATGATAACTTTTCTAAACACTATTGGTACAACTATTTCTTTTTTCTTTTTGTCTTTTTGAGACAGGGTCTCGCTATGCAGTTCAGGCTGGCCTTGAGCTCACTTTTGTAGCCCAAGTTGGTCTCGAACTTGCACCGATCCTCCTGGCTCAGCCTCCCAAGTGCTGGGATTACAGGCGTGCGCCACCACACCCGGCCCTGTACAACTATTTCTGCTCACTGAACTAAGAGAAAGCAGTTGTATATATATAGAGCAATATTCCGTAATAGTAGTGGGTTATCAGCAGAACTGGCAATGTCAAAGCTGCTGACTTGAGCCTTTTACAGCTCAGCATACTTATCCGGCTTTACTTTTTATGCCTGTGGTTAAACTTCTCTGCTGGAGGGTTAAGACCAAGTTAAAGCAAGACCTATATAACATAACATGGAACTTTTGTATCTCACAAGGTCAGTCAAATCCCCTCAGGATTTACCTTGAAACCATGTATAGCCTGGGGGCCGGTGGGATGGCTCAGTGGTGTAAAGCGCCTGCTTAGGAAAGCTTAGGCGGCAGCGGGGACCACAGTTCGATCCTGGCACCACATGCTATGCCAGCCCCACCCCTAGGGCAGGCTGAGTCGGCCATAATTTAAATAAGTAAATAAATTTTTAAAAAGAGAAAAATATTCTCATTGAAGGCAAGAATGTTGATGCATTCCTAAAAGAGTACAAAATAAGAGGGGAAAAAAAAGCATTAGAAATGATACAAAATTTCATTAAACAAAGTCATAGAAATTCAACAGTGGGGTCTGGGGAGATAGCTCCGTGGCACAAGTGCCTGCCTGGCAAGTGCAAAATCCTGAGTTTGATCCCCAGTTATGCAAAAAAAAAAAAAAAAAAAAGAAAAGAAAAAAGAAAGAAATTCAATAATGGTTGCTGTATTAAATGATTCTTTTTCTTTCTCTCTCTTTTTTTTTTTTTTTTTTAAGTTTTTATTTTATTTATTTTATGGCTGGCTCAGCCTGCCCTGAGGATGAGGCTGGCCCAGCATGTGGTGCTGGGGATTGAACTGTGGTTCCTGCAGTTGCCTAAGCTTTCCTAAGCAGGTGCTTTAGACTGCTAAACTATCTGGCCAACCCTCTTTTTTTTTTTTTTTTTGTGATACCGGGGATTAAACTCAGGACCTTGCACTTACCAGGCAGGTACTTATTCTACTGAGCTATCTCCCTGGCCCCTCTTTTTATTTATTTATTTATTTGTTTGTTTGTTTGCTTGTTGTGTTTGTTTGTTTTTTTCTTTATTTATTTTGTGGCTGGCTCAGCCTGCCCTGGTGGTGGCGCTGGCGCAGCATGTGGTGCCCCGCGGGGATCGAACCGCAGTCCCCGCAGTCGCCTGAGCCCTCCTAAGCAGGCGCTTTAGACCACTGAACCATCTCGCCGGCCTCTTTTTTTCTTTTTTTTAATCAGATATTTTTTCATGATGGCTAGTTTATTTTATTTATTTATTTATTTAGTATTATGGCTGGCTCAGCCTGCCCTGTGGGTGGGGCTGGTGCAGCATGTGGTGCCGGGGAGTGAACCATGGTCCCCATGGTTGCCTAAGCTTGCTTAAGCAGGCGCTTTAGACCACTAAACCATCTCGCCAGCCCAACTTAGTTAATCTCCTAAACTTCTCAAGTTAACACAATGCATCAACCATTACAGTATCTTTTACTGTAATAATTTTTAAAATGTAAACATTTACCATATTTTTGGTTCATGTTTGTATATGTCTGTGTCCTGTGTTCCTTTTTTTTTTTTTTAATTTTTTGTCTTTTAGAGACAGGGTCTCACTGTGCAGTTCAGGCTGGCCTTGAACTCATATCGATCCTCGTGCCTCAGCCTCCCAAGTGCTGGGATTACAGGTGTGCGCCACCATGCCCGGCTTTTTTTTTTTTTCTTTAATTTTTAAAATTTTCTATTTAATTATTTATTTATTTGTGGGACTGGGGTTCAAACTCACAACCTTGCACTTGGCAGACAGGCACCTGTGTCATGAAGCTATCTCCCCAGCCCCTCTGCGTTCTTATAAGAACCCCAGTCTTAGTGAGCTAGGGCCCACTTTAATTACCTCACTTAATTACTTCTTTATTTTATGTTATTTGAGACAGGGTCTTGCTATGCAGTTCAGGTTAGCCTTGAACTCACTTTTGTAGCCCAGGCTGGTCTCGAATTCACACTGATCCTCCTGTCTCAGCCTCCCAAGTTCAGGGATTACAGGCATGTACCACCATGCCCGGCTCCACCTCTTTAAAGAGCCTGTCTCTAATAAAGTCCCATTCTGCGTCCTGGAGGTTAGAAGCTCCACACAGACATTCGGTGAGGTACAGGGCGTAATTCAGCCCGCACAGGGCCAAGCAGTGCCCCTAGTGCTCTGCTTCTACTTGCACACCTCGGAGTCCCTTGTCGTCTCTTCCTGATCCCAAGCTCCTCAGGCCTCTTCCAACACCCAGCAGAGCTTCTTCTGTCCCTTCTTGACCTTTCTTTCAACTCCTGCTTCCTCCAGCCAGGGGAAGGGGCGGATCCAGCAAGGTGGGGGAAATCGTAAGGAATCAAAGCCACTTCAGGCTTTACAGCGACCCTGACTTACAAAAGAGGGTAGGGCCTGGAGATGACAGAATGCCTGCTCCGAGTCCCAGAAGGCCCCAGTGTGTAACCTTGGACTCTCAATCCTATGTACTTTCTGCACATTGAGGCAGTAAGAAAATGACCCAACCCAGAAGAGGGAAGACGGGGCTTCCGGAGCTGTTTCGACCTTTATCAGCAGTGTGTTGTCAGTGACATCAAATAAATCCCTGGGCCCATATATGAGTCAGGACACCTCCAAACCAACTGCTCAGGCTCCCCAGATCTTGACCGCCACGAAATTCCTGGGGAAGACATGTGACCCAGAGCTATAGACTCCAGCAGCTGGCAAGACGTTGCCTCGTCTTGTTATACTTGCCAACTGCGGCCCTTTGTGAGGAGAGGCTGGTGCCCTATGAGAAATGAGGTCTCAGAACTTTCGTTCTGCATCAGGGACAGCTGATTTGCCTCCAGATTAGCGTCAGAAAAATGAAGAGCAGCTCATGCGAGCCTCCTGCCCTCACCACTGACGAGAAGTCCATGCCATCTCTTTGGAGTCAGGAAAATATTTACCTGGCAATTATGCCCAAAAGTGCTCCCTGTCCCTCCCTTGTGATGGATGCTTAATCACCATGGGAAATAATCTCCTCGATACACTACATGTTTCATAACTTCACCCCTACCAGAAAGGTGCTCCCAGGTGTCTCCTCTTGTAAGTATTTTAAAACACGTCTGAATAGAAAGAGACAATGCCTGAAGGAGAGATCTGCAGCCACGCTTTCATGAAACCTGTCACAGGCCCACCCTGCGTCACCAACATTCCAAGATCACGGAGCAGGGCTTCCAACAATGACACCCCTAACATTTTGAGCCATGTGACTTTTTGTTTTGGGGACTGTCCTGTGTATTGGGTGTTAGGCAACATCCCTGGCTTCTGTCCAGGAGGTGTCCATAGCACCTTTGCTCCAAATTGTAACAACATGGGGCCAGCAAGATAGCTCAGTGGTCAAAGCGCTTGCTTAGGCAAGCTTAGGCAACCACAGGGACCGCAGTTCAATCCCTGGCACCATATGCTATGCCAGCCCCACCCCCAGGGCAGGCTGAGCCGGCCATAACATAAATCAATCAATCAATCAATCAATCAATAAATAAATCAAATTGTGACAACATGACGATACCAAATGCCATAAAGCCCCCCCACACCCCGGAACAAAAGTCACTGTCAGTTGAAAACAGTGTCCTAGAAGACAGAATAGGACACTGCAAATTCTCTTTGCCCTTCCCCTACCTGAAATCAAAGACTTTGTAAGAATTCCCATTAACAGTACTGATGGCTGCATTAAACAGGGGGATAAAGAATAGGTGAGCTTGGGGCTGGTGAGATAGGTCAGGGGTCTAAAGCACCTGCTTAGGCAACCGCAGGGACTGCGGTTCAATCCCGGGCACCACATGCTATGCCAGCCCCACCCCCAGGGCAGGCTGAGCCGGCCATAACATAAATAAATAAACAAACAAAGATTAAAAAAAAAAAATTAATAGGTGAACTAAAAAGAAAGATAGGTGAGCTTAAAGGGAAAAAATACATTATGAACCTCAAATACAAAAAATGTGCACATCTTAAGAGTCCACATATGAGCTGGCCATGGTGGTGCCTACCTGTAATCCCAGCATTAAAGGGGCTGAGGAAAGAGGATTACTGTGAGTTCAAGACAAGCCTGGGCTACAAAGTGAGCTCAAGGCCAGCCTGACTGAACTGCATAGCAAGACCCTGTCTCAAAAAGACAGGAAAAGTATTGCTGCAAGGTTGGTTTTCTAGCATCATGCCCAGTTAATGTTTCCAATATTTAGCTCGGCTTGCATTGCAGCACTGCAGAGTGGATCCGCTATGCCTGGGACTTCATGTAGTCTTTAAAAATGGCTGCTCTAGGGGCTGGGGAGATAGCTCCGTGGCACAAGTACCAGCCTGGCAAGTGCAAGGTTGTGAGCTCAAATCCCATTCCTGCCAAGAAAAATAAATAAATAAATAAGGCTGCTCTGTCAGACACGCTCCCCCTCCCATGAGGTGTTTGCTGCTACTCAACCTTTCTTCAAAAATAAAGAGTTTCCACTGTAGAAATTCCTCCTCAACTTATGAAAAATAATTGTGAATCTATATTGTACATAAAAATGGTGTGAGGTAGGGCTGGGGAGATAGCTCTGTGGCACAAGTGCCTGCCTGGCAAGTGCAAGGTCCTGAGTTGGAACCCCCATCCCGAAAAAAAAAAAAAAAGCAAAAAAAATGGTGTGGGAAGCTTGGGTTCCGGTGAGAAGAGGGGCTGCTTCTAAGCAGAAGTCGCTTCTCCAGGTGGGGAGCAGAGAGGAGGGGCTGGCTGAAGTGGGAAGAGTCCTGCTTCCTGAACCGACCCTTGAGGCTTCTCTGTCCTAATACCTGACTGCCACGATGTGCCACGCCTTCCCCGCGGCCCGCGGCCTCTGCGGTGCCCGCTCGGGTCCTTCCCCCAGGAGGTGGAGTTTTCGCTCCTATCCCTTAAATCCGGGGCTTTGCATGTCTGGCTTTGCTCTCTTGCTCTGTGAAGAGGTGCGATGCGGATTGCTGGAGGATGAACGAGGCCACGGAGAGGGCCCCGCCTGCTCCATGGAGGCAGGCGGCCTAGGCCGGAGCTGCACGGACCTGCCTGCCGCACGCTGCCCGGTGGGAAAGCCCGCGGAGAGCCACGGACGAGCCGCGCAGCGGGCCCTGCCTGCGTGCGCGCTGACACGCCGTGCTCGCGCTACGCCCCAGCTCTGGAACACGCCGTTGGACAGCAATGGATCAGCGCTGAGTCGCTTATGCAAAGACTGTCTCTAAGAAATGCCTGTAAGCCAGGCAAGGCGGTACACGCTTGTGGTGCAGAGTGAGCTCGAGCAGAGGCCAAACTAAGCGGTGAGGGCTCATCTCAAAGAAACAAAGAGAAGAAATGGGGAGGTGGGGAGAGAATCCCTTCGTGAACAGCCTCCCCTATGTCGAGCATGTGACTGCAGTGTGCGCCCTCCTTTCCTCCGTGGTCACTCTTTTTCTTTCAAACTAGAATAGGTTCTCTTTTTTGTGTGCAGGGTCTCACTTCGCAGCTCCTACTCATAGGGAGCCTCCTGCTTCCTGCCTCCCTCGTGCTGGGATTACAGGCATGTGTCACCACGCCGGGACTCCATGTCCTGCTCAGCGCGCCCGAGAGCGGGGCCCGCATGCACGTGGTGTCAGGAATTGAACTCTGGGCCCTACGCTTCCCTAAGCAAGCACTTAGTCCGCTGAGCTAGACTGCTGGCCCTTATTACAAGTTCTTGACTTCTCTTTTCCATTTTATTTTTTCCCCGTTTTAAAAGCAGAAATGGAAAAAATAAATAAAAGCAGAAATGGACAAGTGAAATGAACAGGCACTTCACAAAGGAAGAAGTACAACTGGTGAACAGATATATCAAAAAATGTTCAACATCTCTAACCACTAGAGAAATGCAAATTAAAACAACAGTAAAGGGACTGGGGAGATAGCTCCGTGGCACAAGTGCCTGCCTGGCAAGTGCAAGGTTGTGAGTTTGAACCCCGGTCCCGCAAAAAAAAAAAAAACCAGTAGGACTCCATCTTACACCAGAAGGCATGGCAACTATCAAGAAGTAAAATATTGGGGCTGGGGAGATAGCTCTGTGGCACAAGTGCCTGTGCCTGCCTGGCAAGTGCAAGGTCATGAGTCTGAACCATGAGCCGGCCCCCTCCTCAAAAAATATATATACACATATATGTGTGTGTGTGTGTTATGCCGGCATGTCTACAGTGAAAAAGGAATCCTCCTAAAATCCTGGCAGGAATGTAAACTAGTACAGTCATGGTGGAAATCAGTATAGAGATTCATCAAAGAACTAAAGTTAGACACTCTATACGACCCAGCTGTCCCCCGCTATGTGTCTTCCCCAAACAGCTGAAGACTTCATTCTACAGCAATACGTGTATACCAGTGTCTGCAGCAGCACAGTTCCTGATGGCTAAATCCTGGAGGCAGCCTGCATACCCAAGAGCAGACGATTAGATAAAGACAATGGGGAGATGGCCAGACAGCTCAGCTGACTAAAGCCCCTGCTTAGGCAGAGCGCAGTGGCCGGGGGTTTGATCCCTGGTGTGACATGCCCAGCCCCCAGGGCTCCCTGAGGTGGTGATTGAAACTGGGTGTGGTGACCCGCGCCTGTAATCCCATCGCTTGGGAGGCTGAAAACAGGAGAATCACCCTTAGTCCCATCTACATAGTGAGACCTTGTAGTCCCTGTACACCCTGTCCTAAAATTTATTTAAAAAAAAAAAAAAAAAGAGGGCCGGTGAGATGGTTCAGTGGTCTACAGTGCCTGCTTAGGAAAGCTCAGGCAACTGCAGGGACTACGGTTCGATCCCCAGCACCACATGCTGCGCCAGCCCCGCCACCAGGGCAGGCTGGGCCAGCCACAAAATAAATAAAATAAAGAAACAAACAAACACAACAAGCAAACAAACAAACAAATAATAGAAAGAAAATGTGGTATCTCTACATAATAGAATACTACATGGCTACAAAGAAGGACAAGTTCAAGACATTCATAGGAAAGTTGCACCTAGGAAATCGAATGATGAGTGAAATAAATCAAATGCAAAAGCTTAAATATCATCTAGTAGGGGCCGGGGAGATAACTCTGAGGCACAAGTGTCTGCCTGGCAAGTGCAAGGTCATGAGTTTGAACCCCAGTCCCAAAGGGAAAAGAAAGAAAGAAAAATAAATTATTTAATTAGTTAAAAATAAAAATAAATACCATATAGTATTCCTCTTTTGAGTAAGGCAAAGAGCAGTAAAAGAATGGGTAGAAGGAGCCAAGAGGACAGGTCTCTCACAGACAGCAGGGGTCTCAGAGATGGACAATGGGGCGGGGTAGGAGAAACAAATAGACTAAAGATATCTCTGTATAGGAACCTAATAACCTGAATGAATATAAATATTTTATGACATAGTGGGTGTGGTGGCACACTCCTATAGTCCCAGCACTTGGGAGGCTAAGGCAGGAGGATCGGTGCAAGTTCGAGACCAGTCTGGGCTACAAAAGTGAGCTCAAGGCCAGCCTGAACTGCACAGCGAGACCCTGTCTCAAAAAGACATAAAAGGGGCTGGAGAGATAGCTCCGTGGCACAAGTGCCTGCCTGGCAAGTGTAAGGTCGTAAGCTTAAACCCTGGTCCTACAAAAAAAAAAAAAAAAAACAGACAAAAAAATTATATGACATAAACATGAGATAAGATCAATATCAGGGCCAGCGGTATAGCTCAGCGGACTAAGCATTTGCTTAGGGAAGCTCAGGCGCCAGGGCTCCGTTTCTGGCCCCGCCGCGCTGGCTCCGCTCCTGATTCTGCTGAGCCAGCGATGGAGTCTGACGCGCACCTATAATCCCAGCACTTGGGAGGCAGGAAACAGGAAGATCACTGAGTGCAAACTGCGTAGTGAGACCCTGTACACACACACACACACACACACACACACACACACACACACACACACAGACAAAGATTAATATCAGCAAAAAATAAAAATGAGTAAAGAGGATTTAGAGGAGGAAAAGAAGAGCTGAGAGAGAGAAGAGGGAGGAGATTAATAAGGGAATCTAGTAGTATTATGTGTAAGCGCCCTTGCGTCAAGGCGACTGCCAACTTTCTGTGAACACTGACCACACAAGAGAGCGATGGCTCTGTCTCTCTATTCCTTTGTTCTCTTCTTCCATTGTTGGAGCCGGGTCTTGTAGGGCCCAGTGAGGACAAAGTCCCCTTCAGCTCCTAACGTGGAAGAGCCTAACGAAAGACATGGCTCTCACGGCAGGGCCAGTGGAAGTCAGGCGACCAAGGAAAGTGCCTGTAGGAAGGACAGTGTCCTCCCTGACTGCGCAGTTGGAAAGGAAATCTGTGTCATTGGGGAGAATGTCGCATATAATCTTCTTGTCACTGAGAAGTTGATTGTTCCTTGTATTTTTTTCTGCATGCCTTTTCCTTCTCTTTTTTGTGTATGTTTTCCATTCTATATAGTTTAAAGTATAATTATTCTAACATCTCTATTTTCTAAGGTTGCACAAAGGGAAACAGAATAAAGGCCCTGACGACTTCCCAAGGGGTTGGTAATCTGATGTTCCCTTTTCAGGCAGCAGAAGGTAGACGGCCAGCAGGAACCTTCCCGTAGTTCTTGATTGTTTTACTCTTTTCTCATTGGGCATAAAAGAACTTGTTATGGTTTGTATATATGTGTCCCCCCAAAGCCTCGTGAAGTCATGGGGTGGCTTCTGGAATTTGTGATTACTGTGGAAATGGGTGCTGCACCTCCCCTGGGGCAGGTGATTTGCATTTCAGTGTAAGAAGGGAAGAGAAGTTAGCTGCTGTAGCTGCTGCTAGCTCTCTCCCTGTGCTCTGGCCATGGAAGGCTGCCCTCTACCATGTGCCTCTCTGCCGTGGAGCCAGCTGAATATGAACTGAAACCTCCCGTAACTGTGAGCTAAATAAACCTTTCCTTCCTCATTTTGAGTGTCGGGTATTTGTCCCAGCAACAAGAGAAGAGTAACTAAGACAGAACTCAACTGCAAAAATCAAAGAGGGGACTATTTGATGGGGAATGCAATCGCCCAGCTTGGAAGGGGTGCACAGCCCAGGGCCCTTCCAGTTAAGCTCTTATCCGAACAGCAAGACGTGGCCATTGAGGACACCGATACATGATTTCTTTCTTTTATTTGTTAATTAATTAATTAATTTGTTTGCTTGTTTTTTGTTTGTTTCTTTATTTACTTATTTTATGGCTGGCTCAGCCTGCCCTGGTGGTGGGACTGGCGCAGCATGTGGTGCCGGGGATCGAACCGCAGTCCCTGCAGTTGCCTGAGCTTTCCTAAGCAGGCCCTTTAGACCACTGAACCATCTCGCCGGTCCCCGATACATGATTTCTTGCCATAAAAAACTGGAGGGCTCCTGCTGCGTCACTGTTACTGACTTGGGACTCAGCTGAGTTTGCTGCTATCTTTTCTGGACAGAGAAGTTAGTATAGATGGAGGCACCAGCATTGGGTATTTGCACACAATTCCATCATTCATGCACCTTGTGGTCCTTCCATGAAGGCAATTCCTGGGCCGGGGAGATAGCTCAGTAGAATAAGTGCTTGGCCGGTAAGTGCAAGGTACTGAGTTCAATCCCAGGTACAAAAAAAAAAAAAAAAAAAAAAAAAAAAAAAAAAACAAGCAGGTGATTCCAAGAAGACAAAGGCTTTTTTTTTTTTTTTTTTGCGGGACCAGGGATACAACTCAGGACCCTGTGCTTGCCAGGCAGGCACTTATTCTACTGAGCTATCTCCCTGGCCCCAAGAAGACAAAGCTTTTAAAAAGAACTTCAGACTTTTTAAAACAGCACTATGAAGTTGTGCTGTCTTTCTCAAGAGTAAACAGCTGACAACAGATAACATCTGACATAATAAATTTGTGGATCAAATTATTAATATGTTTATT
>PVKN010027409.1:0-13535 GCA_004027915.1 Capromys pilorides | reverse complement strand
TGTTGTCTTGGTCTTCTGTGTACCATTCGTAATGTCATAACAATTATTCTGTACTCTCTTCAAATTTTTTTTTAAAAAGTTGAGAGAAGAAATAAAAAGGAAGAAACACCAACAAAACTTTAAGGTTTCTTGAAACCAATTGGTAAATATTTGACCACTTTTAATATTACATAACTATATCTGTTAATCTAAGCAACACATTTGACAGTAAAAATAGCATATTAACAATTGTTAATCAGCTACTCTTGTTTTGAAAATCTGTAACATATGTATTATTCTTTGTTAATCTATTTTTGTCTTTGTTTCTGACTTTCGTTCTTTTGTCTTGCTCTTCAAAATAAAATTAAGCTAAATTTTTAATAAAATCATACCAGAACACATAAACCAGCCTTGGGGCATGTTTGCCCTTTAAAATTATAATATACAGGATGATTTAAAATTAGTTGTTTAATGGTAATCTTAACATAAGTTCAAATACATCTTGAGCTTTTAAATATTTGCGGCTCTCAGGGTCATCCAGATAGTTCAGCAGACTAAAGTGCCTGTTTAGGCAGATACAAGGACTGGAGTTTGATCTCTGGAATGCCATGTTGGCCCCAACCCCAGGTGTACTGAGAATGCAGCTGAGACTGAGCATGGTGGCATGCACCTGTAATCTCAGAATTTAGGAAGCTGAAATCAGGAGAATCACTACAAGTCAGATTTGTGTAGTGAGATCCTGTACTTTTCCACTGACACAGTATTAGTGCCAATGTTTTTAATTTATTTGTTCACCTAATGACAAGTCATGCTTGCTTGCTAGCTTTTCATTTACAGGCACATAATTTAATCTTTCATAGTGTTTCTCTCTGTAGAATTTAAATGTCAGAGGGTTATATAAACGCCACTTGGTTTGCTTGGACAGAAAAGGCTTGGGAAGCTCCATATAGGTCACTGCCACTAGGATTTGCACTGATAAGTCAAAACCAGGTCAAGAGAAAATATGTGTTTACTTCCTTCTCAAATGTCAGTCAATTTATGCTTCCATCTCATTAGTCCACACTACTTCATGAATATAGTCATATTTTCACTACACCTGTATTACTTTGCAAAAGAAAAAGCCACATTGATGTAATTTGTCAGAACACAACTGTTGCAGCTCAGTCCCACCGCTTTCCTTTAAAATGTGCTAGCGCATGAAGTTAAAGAAGTTGCCATTTCCTGTGCACTTACTTGCATTTTTCTGTGTAATGAATAGCAAAGGTCTGTTATGTGCTAAGCCCTGTCTTAGACCTTATCTTGTAAATGTTTGTATCCAAATCTAACTATTAATGACAATGAGCAGCATTTTTATGTGGAGCTATAAGAACTGGTCCAGCCATTTTAAATGTACATGCCTACTACACAACAATTTCCCTCAAGCAGTACCAACTCCCACATGCACAGTCTATTTCAGAGTATCTTATATCTGGTCATACTGCTATGTATGGTTTATACTTCAAGCTATGCAGTCCTCTTATTTGAAGTAAATAAGCTTGCATACTTTCTTTTTGGCTGAGTGTAAGGTTCTATGTTTCTCAACACAGTCTATATGGAGATGCTTCAATATTGCATGATTCCATTGCTTTATGTAAAGCAACGGTGAGAAAAAGGGAAAAGGAAAGTGAAAAGATAGGGAAGGATGTGGCATGGAGCAGCACACTGAAACAGGTACATATTCTCATCACTTTCCATGAGATTTTATAGCATTTGTGTTGCTCATTGGTAAGCACTGTGAAGAATAGGCTGTGGGATACAAAGCATAAATGACAGAGTCTCTCTTCTAAAATCTCAAAATTGAAAAGAGTAAAGGTGTAAACCTAAGTACTGCTAACTTATGGCAAGCTGTAAAGCAATGTGTTAGGATATAGGGAAGAAGATCAGGATAACTAAGACTAAGATACACCTGCTATTCATGGAAGGAGAGAGAATTCCCAGCAGACACTGAGGATCATTGCATTGAACATAATCATAAAATTTGAGATATTTACATCCAAAAAACAGGATTCACACATGCATTAAATGTTAAGGTTGCTTAGATATCAGGCATCATGAAGTGGTTATTTGAAGTTTCATTTTTTGCTCATTCATGATGTTTATTCTTAAGATTTTTGAAAAATTTCAAATATGATTATAAAAATAATAACATTGAGTTTTTAAATGTATATACTGGAATTCATGTGTTTGCATTATGAATATTTTTGTTTTTGTCTGTAAAACAGTGACATAATATTTGCTGTTGACATCATATAAAAAGTTCTTTGTTTCTACTAAAAATCTCTCACTCAATCACAGTTGTAAGTATTACCATCTTTCTAGATGATTTCATTCCTTCTGTCACAAAATATTTTAAGAAGTTTCACAAGGGAACTATCACCATACCTGACTAGGCAGCAGTGGTGTGGGAGAGCCTCAGATTCATAAAATGGAGAGAATCAGGTAAACTGATTCAGGGGACATAAAGGGACCAGAAACCAGAAAATGCATCAAAGAGAAATTCACTGGACCAAGAAGCAGGCCCAGCAGAATTTGGAAAGGAAAGCAAGATCACTCTCAGACTACAGATTAAGTTACAGCCCAGGTCAGGTGCACACCTGCACTTGGGAGCGGATGGGAAGCACCTTTACTGCAGTAGCCAGTTAAGGGATGAGTTCCCAGTCGTTCTGCTCTCTGAAAAGAAATGCAGCAAGTAATAAACTGGAAAACGAGGGCATCTCTGCAAATAAACTCAGAGATCTGTGTATGAGATGGCGTCTGAAGGCCTGTGGGATTTGAAAACAATCCTCAGCTAAATTACGGATGCAAATCTGAGAGCTGAGGAGTGTGACCCTGGGGCTGCCTCAGGGAGCACATCTGGAAATGGTGAGACCAATTAGGAACACAAATCTGCATGCTGAGAAATGCTCAGCCCAGAGGCTATAGACACAAGTAGTGTCTGAGAGCAGTGGGACCTTGAGGAAAGGCAAATCAGTACCCAGAGATAATTAAACACCCACTCCTTCCCAACACAAGTGAAATCTTGCATTTGTGGAGCATTATCTACTTTTCCAATGCCTATCAGCAGGCACTTTCAGCAGGGAGCCTAGGGGCTTCATCAAGCTTTCAGGTTAGACAGTCACTGTGCAGAATGAGGTGGAGAAAGGACTGAGATGACAGGAAGACAGGTTGTCACTGAGGAAAGAGGGCAACTGGTGATGCATCCGATGGAAGGTAACGGAGGAGTTTGGATACAGAGACGAAGTAAGAGGCCCACAGCTAACCATGTTGAATGCATATCTTGCAGCTTGAGTCAGGTACAGAGAGTCCTGCAGCTCCACGAGCTCCCTGATTACTTTCAGGCAGTGAAGCAAAGCACCAGGGAGGGAGCAGCTTTTTGATCTGCAGTAGAACTTGGACTGTTGAAGAAAAGGGCCTAAGAGGGCTCTGACTTTTTGCTCTTTAACTACGTTTGTTCTAATATGTTAATATTCTTTCTCCTTTTCTTCAATTTACTTCTTTATACATAATATTTTCTATGAATGAAGAATCTCTGGTCAACTTCATAACTCCTTTACTTACTCCTTCCTTATTTCTTTTTTGCCTCTTTCTCTAGTTTCCCAAATCTTTTGTAACTATTCTTCATCCTCCAGCATGGTCTCTACTTTATTTCTTATCAGTTGTCTCTGTTCTACTCACTAATGTTCTTAAATCTTTCCACTGTAGGATAAAACCATTTGACCAAGAGGAAAATCTTTACATGCAAGTTCTCAATTTATGCTCAGTTCTGCTGCATAACTGAAGATTTTGCTTCTATGGTTTAAGACACAAAATTAATAGTGAACAATTAGCCTGTTTCTAAACTGGGCTTGATGCTATGATTAGTGCTAATTATACTATTAAGCCATGATGTTGCATCTGCTTTACCCAGTTCTTGCATCTATAATAATCCTAGGAATCTCCAGTGTGATAACTACACCATGGCCCCCACCAAAGCACTATGGACTGAGCCAAACAGATGCACTCTTCCTAAGCTGCATAGTAGGATCTTATAACAGACACACACCTCAAAGCTCATACATAGGAAAGATATACCTGAAGAAAAGCCTGGCCTATAGACATTGATACTAGGAATAAAGTTATCCAATACAAAACTTACAAGGATTAACACATAAAACATAATTAAAGTTTTTCCAATAGAAAATGACAAAACTGCATCAAAATGTAACCTCAGGGCCAGCAAGAGAGCCCAGTGGACTAAGTGTCTGCTGAGGCAAGCTCAGGGACTGGGGTTTGATTCCTAGTTCCACATGCTGTGCCAGCCCTGCCCCTGGGCACTCTGAGCCTGCCACCAAGTCCGTGCATGGTAGTACATGCTTGTAATCCCAGCACTGGTGAAGATGAGGACTGAAGGATCACTATGAGTCCAAGTTGCTTGGTAAAACCCTGTGCCAAAAACATAAAAGGAAAAAGAAAAAAAATGAATGAAAGAAAGAAATAAAGAAAGAAAGAAAGAAAAGAATTTTTTTAAAAATGGAATCCCAGACATCCAGCTTACCCAAAACAAGCCCAGGGGGAAATGAAATAGAGGAAAATAGAAGATTCACACTTGATATTTCTAAAATGACATGAACCAAAGTGAAAAAACAAATCCATTAGCTATACAAAAAGAAATCTCTCAGGTCAAAGTGAAATGTCAAGATGTACAAAGGAATTCTTCAGCAACTCTAGAATAGAGGTAGATTAAAAATAGATGGGAGAGGGTTAATCAGATAGCTCAGTGAACTAAAGTACCTGCTTAGGAAGCTGACAGGGCTGGGGGTTCCATCTTGGGCCTGTTATGCCAGCCCCACCTTAGGGGTGCACTGAGACAGTGAATGAGACTTGTGTGGTGGTGCATGCCTGCAATTACAGCACTTGGGAGACTGAAAACAGAAGGATCACTATGAATCTGATCTGTGTAATGAAGCCCTGGAGAACCTGTAATAAATACATAAAACAAAAATTAAAAAAGCAAAATAAAAATAAATGAGTGGAAGGAAAGTACAGACCATGAACGACTAGTGCAGGAAAGAAATAAAATAAATAAAAATGATTTAAATAGATTTCCAGGATATGAAAAATTCACTTGAAAACCGGCAAAATCTGTTGAATGAAACAAAAGAAAGACTTTGAGATCATGAAAACAGGATCGTGGGAGCAGGGTGTGGTAGTGTATACCTCTAATCCCAGCACTGGGGAGACCGAGGCAGGAGGATCATGGTGAGTTCGAGACCAGCCTGGGCTACAAAAGTGAGCTCAAGGCCAGCCTGAACTGCAGAGTAAGACCCTGTCTTAAAAAGAAAAATAAAATGTAATTAGAAACCTACTAACAGAAAAAATGTTCAGGTATTGATGGATTCACAGTTAAATTCTACAGGAAATATAAGAAGATTTAATAGCAATATTCCTCAAACACTTTAATGAAATTAAAAGGAAAGTAATATTCCCCAAATCATTCCTGTATGTATTATCTTGATACTAAAATCAGAGAAAGACACACACAAAAGAGAACTACAAGCCAATTTCCATATTGAACATAGATGTGAGAAGCTTCAATAAGATACTAGCAAACACAACGCAGTAAGTCATCAAGAAGATTACACACTATGGCCAAGTCGGATTCATCCCAGGAATTCAGGGATACTATAACATAAACAAATCAAAAATGCAAATGAATCACATCAAAGAGCAAAGAAAAAAAGTTATGCGATCATCTCAATAGATGCAGAAAAGGCTTTTGACAAGTCCAAAATTTATTTATAACAAACTCTTTTCAAAAATAGGAATGGATGGTTGCTTCATTTTTATAGAAGCCATCTATGATGAACCAACAGCCAACATCATACTAAATGTACAAAAACTGATTTTTTTTGTTCAAAATTCAGTAACAAGTCAAGGATATCCACTATTACTAATCCTACTAAATATAATTTTGCAAATATTAGTGAGAACAATTAGACAAGTGAGAAAAACAAAAAAGGAATACAGATAAGAAAGATGCTAAAGCATTATTATTGGGCTGGCCAGATAGTTGAACAGATTGAAGCATCTGCTTAGGCATGTGTAAGGACTGGGTTGAATCCCAAGCATGCCCTGGGGCATGCTAAGACTATGATTTATTAATTTATTTTTCTTTTGGTGGGACTGAGGTTCAAACCCTTGATCTTTCACTTGCCAGGCATGCACTTGGGCCATGGAGCTATCTCCCTGGCCTGCAAGACCATGATTTAGACTGGGTATCATGGAATGCACCCATAAACCCAGCACTTGGGAAACTCAAAGGATCACTATGAGTCCAGCCTATGTATTGAGAGCCTTTATATCCTGTACTAAACACATAAAATAAATAAATAAATAAATAAACAAACAAACAATAAATGAATAAAATACCATTATTTGTATTTTGTACAATAATATACATATAGCACCCAAAATTCTACCAAAAACCTCTACAGTTAATAACCAAACTTAATTGCATGGCTGGATACAAAGCTAATATTAAAAAGTCAATAGAATTGTTATACACAAAAACAAACTCAGCGAGAAATGAGGGAAACAACACCTTTCACAATAGCATTCCTCCCTAACTTCCTGTCCCACGTGGCCCGACCGACCTCCCCAGCCTCCAGCTCTGCCAAGCCATGTGGAGTGACTTTCTATTTCACACAGCCAGGTAGACTGACCTCCACCTTCTCTGGACCCATCCCTCCCAGGTACATCAAAGGGAGGTAATTAGAACTTAAGTGAACTAAATTAAATACAAACTCCCAATTTAATATCAGTTGAGCTACACAGACATAAAGTTTGCTGTTACTGTATAAAATACTAACTCATTAGTTACAAAACTTTGTCAACTGCTAAATATCATTATCCAAGATTAGTGTTCCTAACTGTAGTTCTCTAAATACAAATGCATAGCTGCCATAACCACATAATTTATTTTGCCTAAGAATTATGATAAAGGTATAATTGCACCAAGCTCTGCACTAAAGGTCAGAAGATGGTGCTCGACAAAATGAAAATTAGAAGGACCAAAATGCAATCTCAGTACCTGAGCCCACCCCCCAAAAATGCAGAGGACACTAACATAGAAGAAAATGGAAATCACACAGCTGAAATATCAGAATTAATATTGTCTGAAGTAAAGACACAACTGCAGAAAGGTGTAGAGGAAAGCAGGTCAGAAATAATCTCTTAATCAAACAAAAGAAACCTCAATTAACAACATTTAACATAAAGAAACATCTGCACATAGGTATAGAGGAAATCAGATGAGAGATAATCTCCAAGGCAAAAAAAGAAATCTCTGAATTAATAGCATCTGAAGTAAAGAAACAACTGCAAATAGGCGTAGAGGAAATCATATCAGAAATAATCTCTGATATAAAAAAGATTTCTTTGAATTAACAGCATCTAAAGTAAAGAGATAACTGCAGAATGGTAGAGAGGAAATTTGAACAGAAATAATTTCTGAAGTAAAAAAGAAAGGATAACCATAACGAAAGAATTAATAACTGCTTCTGAAGAAGACATTGATAAAAAATTGGAGGAGATTACAAAAACAATTCTATTGACTTCTCAGTGACAAGCTTGCAATGCCATCTGAATGAAAGTGATGACAGAGTTTCAGATCTTGAAGAAACTGTTGCAGCTAGTGAAAACATAAGAACAAATCTCTTAAAGACAACTACGATGCAGGAAAAATCCACCATCTACAAGATGATGCAAAGATGAACAACATGAGATTAATTGGCATCAAAGAGAAAGAAGGGGTTAATACAAGTGATATAAAAAGAATATAGTTGGAAGTATGAACAGAAAATTTCGCAAATATGGGGAACCAATATGGCAGTCAAGTTACTGAAGCATATAGAACTCCAAGTGCCATCAATTCAATTAAAAACACACCCAGACATATATTAGGCAAGATCCTAGAAATCCAGCACAAGAATAACATAACAAAAGCCACTAGAGAAAAAAACAGATCACATTTAAAGGAAACCCTATCAGAATAACAGCAGATTTCTCTTCACAAACCATGAAGTCAAGAAGAGCATGGAGCAGAGTTCTTCAAGTCCTTCATGAAAACAAATTCCAGCCCCAACTGCTATACCATGCAAAAATATCTTTCAAGTATGATTGAGAAGTAAACTACTTTGATGACAAAGAACAACTAAAGAATTTCTTGATGACAATGTCAACCCCACAGACTACTAAAAGATATTCTAGAGAGAGACCAACACATTTTTGGAGAGAACTCCACAAATGAGAATGGAAATAATTGACCCAACAGGCCAAACAATCAAACACAGGGGCTAAAGGGGCAATCAACAGTAGGTAAATAACATGGCAAGCATAAGTCAATACATCTCAGTTATAATCATAAATGTAAACGGTCTCAATTGATCAATTAAAGGAAAAAGACCAGCACATTGGATTAGGAAGGAAAGCCTAACAATATGCTGTATATAAGAAACACACTTAGCTGACAAAGAAATTCATATGCTGAATGTCAAAGGATGGAAAACAATATTACATGCCCCAGCACCTCAGAAAAAAGCAGGGGTAACAATCCTACTCTCAGTCTCAACTTCAAACCAAGAATGATCAAATGAGATGAAGAATGACACTACATACTTGTTAGGGGAAAAATTCAAGAGGAAGAGAGCATTCATAAATATGTATGAACCCAACAAGGGAGCATACAGCTATATAAGACAAATGTTAATGGACATAAAAACTCTAATATCCAATACAACAATCCTAATAGGAGACCTTAACTCCCCTCATCCCAAAAATATAGGTCAAGCAGACAAAAAGCAAGAAATAGCAGAACTGAACCAGTATTTGGAAGAAATGGACTTAGTGGACATATACAGAGTGTTTCACTCAGACACTGCTGAATATACATTTTTCTCAGCTGCTCAAGGGACATTTTCCAAAATAGACCACATACTAGTCCATAGGTCATGCTTGCATATATACAAGAAAACAGAAATTATCCCATGCATATTTTCTGACCACAGTGCAATGCAACTGGAAATAGATGACAAAACAAAACACAAGAACCCAATAAATGCATGGAAATTAATCAGCACCTTTTTCAGAAACAAATGGCTCACAGAAGAAATTGAGCAAGAAATTAAACAGTATCTATAGTTTAATGAAAATTCAAACACAACTTATTGGAATTTATGGGATGAAATGAAAGCAGTTCTTGAAGGGAAAGTTATAGCTCAGAATTCACACATGAAGAAAACTGAATGGGAACAGATAAATACTCTAATGCCGCACCTTGATCAGCTAGAAAAGGAAAAGTAACCTAAACCCAAAGCCCA
This sequence comes from Capromys pilorides, assembly GCA_004027915.1. Taxonomy (NCBI): domain Eukaryota; kingdom Metazoa; phylum Chordata; class Mammalia; order Rodentia; family Capromyidae; genus Capromys; species Capromys pilorides. The sequence continues at coordinate 4,161 of PVKN010027409.1, read as the reverse complement.
AAGATGGGGAGGAAATTATGAAGATTAGAGCTGATAATAATTCAATTGAGATGAAGAAAACAATACAAAAAATTAACGAATCAAAAAACTGGTTCTTTGAAAAATTAAATAAAATTGATAACCCCTCGCTAACCTTATCAAAAAGAGGAAAGAAAAATTCAAGCTCAAGCAATAAGGAATGAAAAGGTGAAATTAGTACAGACCCAGTGGAGATTCAGAAGATCATTTATTGCTACTTTGAGACTCTTTACGCTCACAAAACTGAAAACACAGATGAAATGGACAGATTCCTAGAAAATTACAAATTACCAAAACTAAATCAAGAAGATATAACAATGTTCAAAAAAACAAAAGTATCCAGTGAAATATAAAATGTAATAAAAAAGCCACTGACAAAGAAAAGTCCAGGTCCTAATGGATTCACAGCTGAATTCCACAAAAATTTTACAGAAGATATGATCCCAATATTGCTCAAACTCTTCAATGAAATATACAAGGAAACAAAGCCCCCAAAATCATTCCTGGAAGCAACTATTATATTGATACCAGAACCAGAGAAGGATGTAACCAAAAAAGAGAAATACAGGTCAATCTCTGTCATGAACATAAATGCAAAAATCCTCAATAAAATCTATGCAAACAGAATACAGCAAATCATTAATAAGATAATACACCATGACCATGAAGGATTCATTCCAGGGATGTGAGAATTGTTATATGTACACAAATCTATAAACGTAATACACTATATCCATAGAGCCAAATCTGAAAGAAACATGATCATCTCAATTGATGCAGAAAAGGCTTTTGACAAAGTCCAACACTAATTCATGTTCAAAGTCCTACAGTAAATTGGAATAGATGGCCTCTACTACAGTTTGATAAAAGCCATATACGAAAATCCAATGGTTAACATAATTCTAAGTGGGGAAACCTGTACTTTTTTGCTCTCTGATCTGGTACAAGACATGGATGTCCTCTATCACCAATCATTTTCAATATAGTTCTGGAATCATTAGCTATAGCCACTAGATAACAGAGAGAAACAAAAGGAATAAGAATAGGTAATGAAGAAGTTAAACTACCATTATTTGCAGATGACATGACAGTCTATTTGGAAGACCCAAAAATCTCTACCAAGAAGCAATTAGAATGAATATATCAAGTTCAGTAGCATAGAATGATACAAATAAAGCAGTAAATAATTGATAGTAATTGATAGGATGATGTTAATTATTTCTTTTCGTTATATTACACTCAATAACATTCCTCTACACAGATAACAAACACGCTGAGAGGGAAATTAGAGAAATAATACCTTTTATAATAGCACCGCAGAAAAGGAAATAATTAGGAACTAGTCTAACCAAAAAGCAAAAGATGTTTTCAATGAAAACTGAGCTATTTTGAAAAAAGAGATTATAGAGGATTTCAGAAAATGCACAGATATACTCCTGCTCCTGGACAGGAAGAATCAACATTGTGAAGATAGCCATGTTTCCTAAATTCTTATACACATTTAATGCAATCCCTATCAAAATACCATGAACACACTTCACAGAACTTTAAAAGTCATTCTCAAAATTTATTTGGAACCAGAAAAGACCTAGAATAGCAAACACAGTCCTGGGCAGCAAAGGTAAGGCAGAAGGCACTACAATTCCTGACCTAAAATTATACTACAAAGCCACAGTGATAAGATCAGCATGGTATTGGCAAAAAGTAGACCTGAGGATGGGTGAAATAGATTAGAAGATGCAGAAGCAAATACAAACACACTCAGCAACCTTATCTTCAACAAAGGGGCCAAACATTTTAACCTGAAGAAAAATAGCCTCTTTAACAAATAGTGCTGGAAAACCTGGCTCTGTACATGTCAAAAACTAAAACTAGACCCAAATCTATAGCCATGCACTGAAATAAATTCAAAATGAATTAAAGATCTAAATATTAAAACAAAAATACTAAATCTCCTGGGAGAAAATTAGGAGGAAATTTGAAGACATTGGGGTAGTCAAACAGTTCGTGGACAAAAATCAAAATGCACGTGCAATAGTTGAAAGAATAATCAACTGGGACTTTCTCTTGCTGAGAAATTCTTGCACATCCAAAGAAGTTACCAACAGAGTGAAAATACAACTAACAATTTCAAAAAAAAAAAACAAACTAATAAGTATTCGAACAAAGGTCTTCTATCTAGAATTTATAAAGAACTAACAAAACATTAGGATCCCAAAATTCAGAACCAGTGCAGAAATGGGCATCTAAGATTAACATACACTTCTCAGAGGAAGAAATATGACAAGTCTACAAATACAGGGAGAAATGCTCCACATTGCTAGCCATTTGAGAAATGTAAATTAAAATGACACTTAGATACCATCTCACTGCAGATAGAATGGCTATCATAAAGAAATCAACCAACAACAAATACTGGAGAGGCTGTGGGAAAAAGGAAACATTCTACACTGCTGGTGGGAATGCAGACAAGAGCAACCATTATGGAAATCAGTATGGAGAATCCTTAAAAAATTAGAACTCTAAATTTCATTCCATCCAGCTATCCCCCTCCTAGGAATTTTCCCAGAAGAACCCAAAACATATCATAGTGATGTTTGTCTACCTGGTTCATGCAGCACAATTTGTGATAGACAAATCATGGAAACAAAAATACCCGTCATCTGAAGGTTTGAAAAAGACGTGGTGTTTTTATGCAATGGAATATTATTTAGCTATAAAGAATGAGAAACTAAAAGGTTTCATGTGTAAGTTGGATGTATCTTGAACATATACTCATAAGTGAAATAAATCAAATGTACATATGTAAATATCATATAGTCTCCCTTGTGTAAGAACACCAAAGAAGAAATTAAAATGGAAAGGCATAACACAGCTGAATGGAAATCAAGAACTTAATGATTGAACAATGAAGAGACAGCAAGTAGAAAAGTTAGGAAACTTGGCAGGGGAAAAACTGTGCACTTATGTGCATGTGATAAATTAGGCAATGGTCCTAAGAATCTCCCACTGGGTTTTGACACTCAGAGTAGCAATGTATAAGAGTAAAATGATGCTTGGAATGCTCATCATTCTGGTCTTTTAGATGTGTGCTGTTTCTAATGTAATTTTAATTATTGCTATACTCTTTCTCAAGTAAATGATTATATTAAAAGAAAATTAAAAAGGGTAATTAAAGAGAAAATAGAACAAGGAAAATTGCCATAGAGTTGACATGCTACAATATTGTATATGCTTATATTTCTAAATTTCTGTGTAAAAATGTGTAACAGTTTTCTAAAATTACATTCTATAGGGATTTATTAGAATATCAATGAATGATGGAAAATACTCTGCTAAATCTGAGGCATTTAATGTTTATAAAGACAGTGATAATAAGCTCAAGTATCTATCTTATAAAGTAATGTTATCACTAAGCTTCTCTTCTGGAGAGTTAAGAACATAAGATTGCAGACCAAAAATCAGAGAAACAGAAGGGCTACAAGTATAGCCAATATTTTGGCCCTAGACCTTCAAAGCCAATGAAGACTCAAGATATAACAGAACCTGTACTGTAACATCTTATAACTCTGGTTTCGCACATTTTCTGTTCAAGGAAATTATGGAGCCACAGAGGAAAGGGATCAATGATGTACAGTGTGCCAGTCATCTAGAAAGAAAACATTCTCTCGGGCTTTCATAGAAAGTAAAAAGATCAAGCGATGGCTATGACTCATCCAGATTGCTGACACTGACAAAATGCTGTACATGGTTTCAACGTAAATCCTGAGGGGATTTGACTGACCTCGTCAGATATGAAAATTATATTGTTTTATATTCCTTGCTTTAACTTGGACTTTACCATCCAGTGCAAAATTTTAACCATGGGGCATGAAACATAAGGGCAGATTAGTATGCTGAGCTGTAAAATGACTCAAGTCAACAGCTTCTGACTTTGCCAGTTCTGCTGAAAACCCACTACTACTATGGAATATTGCTCTATGTATACAATTACTTTCTGTGAGCTCAATGAAAATAAATATTTGTACAAATAGTGCTTAGAAGTTATGTCTGCATCTTGTACTCTGAACAACTATTATGAAGACAACAATATGCTTTATATCAATTATTGTGGCTGTACTACTAAAGTGTACTATCTCAATG
>PVKN010027408.1:0-13535 GCA_004027915.1 Capromys pilorides | reverse complement strand
AAATACTCTTCTTTATTCTTTAAAGAATAACTCTGAGACACCAGAGTTACTGATTTTATTTTGTAGCTAAGAAAACCTAAGATCAGATAGGCTTGTAACTTGGCTAAGAAAGTGACTTGGCTAAGAAATGGTAGAAGGAAACTTAACTCAAGGCTCTCTGCTTTAATTCTGTGTCAATAGTCATTATTCTACCCATTGTTTCAACCATTTCTACCCTGAACTTCTTACTCTAGAGAAATCAGCTTGCACAATTTTATTTTTTTTATTTATTTTTGTGGTACTAGAGATTGAACTCAGGACCCTGTGCTTGCCAGGCAAGTGCTTATTCTACTGAGCTGTCTTCCCGGCCCAGCTTGTATAATTTTATGATAAACAGAGTGGAGGATTACTTCTGCCCTGAAGATGCATCTGCTTCCCTTCATTTAATTATTGTAACCTCAATCTTTTGAGTCATGATGTTTATCCTTTGAGAGTCTATTTGTAGTAAAAATATTACTACTTGTGGAAAAAGCCATTCACTTAGACATTATCATTAATATTTTTCTTATTAGCCAATTATATTGCATTAATTACCAGATAGTTTGATGACCCCAGGGGAAAGGATATTTACCTGGGATAAAGCCTGGAGTGGAGAGGAGTGGTGGAGAAATGTGCCAGGAGGGAGAGAGCCAGATAGGTGGGAGGTTGTAGCGCAGGTGTCTCACTTGCTTTGTTATTTGATCACAGTGCCTCTTTCAGGGCATAGGAGTGAATTTTGAAGTTGGAATGAGCCTTACAGATTGATCACTTCAGTATTCTCATTTTGGACAGTAAAAAGTCTGCTCCTAAAATCATGCAGCAGGACAGAGGTAGAGAGACCCTTCCCATTATAAGACTGGCAGATGAAGTTGCCGCCAAATATTTCAATTTTTTTTTTCAGAACTGGGGATCAAACTCAGGACCTTGCACTTGCCAGGCAGGCACTTGTGCCCCTGAGCTATCTCCCCAGCCCCAAATATTTGAACTTTAATGCACTCACACTTTCCTTTCTATTTTAGAGTCTGAGCCATGAGTCTCACTTTATTCATTTATTTCAGAGATTCTTTGACATAAAACACACTCATCTGAGCTACTCTTTAATTTTTTGTACTTTCTCATCCCTTTGTGAGATTCCAAATCTATAAAACTTTTCCCCAAGAAATATACAGAAAAGACCCAATCACTAACAGCCACACTTACAGGTCTAGAAGGATGGATGCAAGATTGAAGTGCATGACCTGGCTTGACAGAACTTCAGTGTTGACGGCTCTGGGGATACTGTCTGCAGTAAGAAGATGTACGAGTGGCAATTCTAGAGATCCTCAGAGGCAATTAATTCACAGTTGGCCATCTCTTATTCACTGTCTTCCAATAAAAATATGAAATCTTCTTTGTTACACTTTCTGTCAGGATTTAATTTGGGAATGTAAAGGAAAGACAAGGAGCAACATTAGGAGGTATGACAAAGGCAGAGCAGCTTTGTTTCCTAAGGCTCACGCAGAAGCCTATGAACTCTTTCAAGCAAGTTGCTTCGGTTACCCAGGACCAAACAGAATCATCTTAAAAGTTTAAATTTCCATACAGAATTCTATCAACTTTTGAAGTTTAACATGCTGTGCAAATGCTACAGAACAAATAATAGTGTTGATTGTATATCCAAATCCCATTCACCTAGTCAAATTTCAAAGTCATCTACAGTGTATACTAAGCAAAACAGAAATGAATAGATATAATTTAAATGTTATGTGGAATTCAACTCTATTGATGAGAGTTTACCTATGAGTTAGTCAATAGGTCATTTGTCTGGGAAAATTGTGTTCAGACAGATACCGAGCTTTGCACCTTCGTCTGGTCTTCACCTCTGAGTTCAGCTTAAAATCAGTTTAAGCAAGCTGACAAAGGTGTTTGGTATTTAAGCAGTGCTCTGTGTATAATTGGTTGGTCTCTGTGGATGGGGAGCAAGAACTCGAGTGTAGTACACAGGTTTTTAAATGTGCTTGGTACTTACTTTAAGTTCATTCTTGAAAATATTTTTGGGTGTAAAGGACTGGTAGGGCACACTGTGCAAGGCCAGCTCAAAAAATGGGAACTGAAGATTCTCCTGGTGCTTCTCCTTTGCTTACATGAATCTAATCGTGGAAAAATAAATTCAATAAAAATATTAATTTTAAAGTTATGAAGAAAAATAGGAGACCATGTCCCATACCAAGTGATACTGGTGTGTTTCTTGGAAGTTTAGAATAGAATAGCAAATTTGCGCCTAGCATGAGCAACTTAGTGACTCAGTAAGATGCTAGCTATCTCAAGATAAAAAACCAAAAGGGGTGCGATTGTCATTTAGCGCAGAAGCCCTGAGTTCAACCCACGTCACTGTAAAGCAATGTAAAAATAAACAAACTACAAACACATCACACAAAATGGAGACTTCAGTTGCTTTCTAGTTTGTTCTAACATTGAGTCTATACATTGGATTTGCTGGAAAAGGAGAAAATAAATCTGGCCCTCTGAGAGAGCTTACTTCTATAGAGAATGGTATATCTATAGCACATAGCTTCTGCAAACAGAGGGATACTGTCAGGATCTTGCTGGTTTACATTTATGATATTTACTTTTTAAATTTCATGTAGTTTTGATGATGTATTCTCGCTGTCCACATACACAATAAATATAATGATTTTGTATTTAGAAGTATTTCTAATTATACTAATTATTCTTGTCAACTGAAGAGTAAGAAACACAAACACATTAAATTGAATCATTCAATCACAGGATATATGTATTTATATATTTTATTTATTTAAATAGTTATTATATTTTAAGAATTATACTGATAAGTAAAATTTGGTTCAATTTATAGCCAATGTAGTTCTTTGGAGACATGTTTAAAATTACCTTTAATACATTTTTATGAGCTTTTAAGTCCCTGACATTATTCAGGTATGAAATATGAATAAAAACAAAAGAATAAATGGTAAGAGATAAATTATCTAAATGAATTTAAAAAAACTCAATCCTATTATCAGTCCATCCTCAGGACTGATAATTTCACTGGGCTGATGTGATAAACACATGGCAATACATATATATCAAAGGGAGGGCTTTTGGCCTCCCATATTTCCTGTAAACCAGGCAGCTGATTTAATTACACGGAGCTTCCCTTCTTTGCCTTTTCCCTCTCCTTCCATCCCACTCTGCCCTCTCTTCCTCCCGCACCTCTCTCCTCATTTGCTACACCTGCCCCTCTCCCACCCTCCTTGTTTTTCTCACCTTTACTTTTCTTTCTTATTTAATTTTTAAAATGGAAGTGTGGTTAAGAAAAACATCAGGACACCACTGTCAAGGGAAAACAGATAAAAGAGCAGACATAAACTTTTTTCCTTCTATTTTATTTGACAGACAAGAATAAAAGGTAGTAAAGGAAGGTAATAATTATTGACCCTTGGTATTAGCTTCATTCTCTTGGGTAAGCGCATAATTAGATTGTTCTTTAAAATGCATATTATGCAGCTGGCAGCTGACTCTGGCTTGGATCGGATAACTTCTGTTGTAGGCAGCTTTTAAAATGCACATCATGCACCAAAGGAACTTTTCTGGTCTATTGGGTAAATACATATTAAAGTAATTTTTAAAATACTTATGTATTCAATAGTCTGGAAGTGGTCAATGGCTTAATGAATAGTCATGCATTTTTGAGCGTGTATTATTATTTATGCACTGACCCAAGTGAGGAGAGTCTTTAAAAATAACATGTTTCTGATGACTGTGTAATTTTGCGGTAAAATCTTAAAAGTATTTCAGGAGAAGAGGAGACAATTTTAAAATTATATTATCTCATTGTCCTGTCACTTCATTTTTCCTGCTTGCTCTTCCTCTTATGGGATATATTTTAATAGGCTCATTGTATGGCCTCCCTGCTGGCCTAATTTCATTCTCATAGATTAAAGCTGATTTACATTCTAATTATAATTTTAAAGTAGAATTTATCCTAGGTTGATTAATAATGTCCGGCACATAGTAGGCATTCAGTCAGAAGCTCTCAAACAGATTATTTTATATTACTATGGCATATTTTTGCAAGAAAAATGTTAGTCTCATACCTCAGATGTGAAACAAGGGGTAAGGACTGAATCAGAGACTTCTATTCAGCATGAATATGACTATGCAAGCCAGAAATAGATCCCGGCTCCATGTCCAGCCTTGCCACCTTGCTGCCTACCCACTGCCTCTTTCCTGGCTAATTAGCTTGCTCTCCCTGCACCTGTGAAAAGGTAGCAATAGTACAGATTTCCTTTCAGGATCTACATTGTATCCGCCTCCTTTACCTTGTGGAGCAGAATACCTGAGACAACAGAAGGGGAAACAAGTGTTGTGGTTCATGGCCTGAGCCCATGGTCAGTTGATCTCCTTGTTCCTGGACTTGTGGAGAGGCAGAAAGGCTTGGAAGAAAGAAGCTGCTCAGTTCGTGACAACTAGAAGTAGGGTGAGAGGGAAAGAGTCAGAGGGGAAGGGATTGGGACCCAGGAAGGCACGTCCTTATGGTGTGACCTCCTTCTCCCACCTGGATCCCATGTTCAGCTCTGGGGTCATTGGAGAATGAGCATCCTCAAGGTCACGACTTCTCTCAATGTCTCACTTTTGAACACTGTGACATGGGGAAAAGCATGCTACCTGTGAGCGTTTCAGAGGACCTAAGCTATGATGTGTGTGTTTAAAGTGGCAGTGAGACTTTTCAGATAGTGCCTGGCACAGGGACTGAAACCCACAGCTCACAGCAGTGTTTATCTTCTCTTGACCTGAATTCTCTCTCTGAAACATGGGACCTGTCCATTTTGAGAAAGTAGAGGTTTCCAAACTCTACAGTGCCCTAGTGACAAATATCCAGGAAAAAAAAAAATCACAATCCAGCAGACAGGTACCACTCTCTTGTAGCAGAGCAATTCCTTCATTAGTTCTCGGCATCTCATTTCCAGACCAGGACCTCCTTTCTGCCCTGAGGGGCTTCATCTTGCCTTCACCTGGGTGGGTGACTCCACCTCGGTTTTGGGCTTTTCCTTCTCATGACCCCACATATCCTGTGGGAGTGGAGGCAAGCAGATCTCAAGGACCCTTCTGAGTTTCAGAAAATTCTGCAAATAGGCCAATAGTGCTCCAAAATGTCAAATTTTCAGAGAGCGAGCAGGGGTAATGATATCTGCTGCAGCACAACACAGTAAATAGGGTCTTGAGAATAAGCATTATTAACACGCTCACTGAGCTGCCTCAAATCCTATTTGGAGAGAGCCGTGGCATAAATAAATAAACACGTTCCCTGGATCTTTGCTGTCTGAGCTTTAGTGTGCTGCTTCAATCTTGGGAAGCCATTAAAATTGCTGGTACATAATTGGATTTATTTTGCTATTAAGGTGCAGATCTCAAACTTTCTCCACATATTCCACAATCATGAAGCAGAACTAGTCCCATCTAGATGGAAATGTGGTCTGCAATGTGACTCTTGGGGTCACTTGAAGGATGGAGGAGGAGGCAGGGATGCACCTCTCCTTGCTATGCCTTTGGCCACAGCCTTATTGGTGAGCAGGTGAACATTCCAAGTGCTCATCACCATGGAACTGGTCCATGGTGCTGCCTATCACTGAGTGACTAAGATGCTACACCTTTGTGGTCTTGGGCCAGTAGGCGTTGTCTTGTTCAGTGACCTTATTTGAAATGGAAATCTTATATAGTCAGCTAATTGTATCTCTTGGGAGCCTAGTTTTACATATTTAGAATAAAACAATACTATTTTTAAAAAACCATCAGTAGTAAGAAAGCAGGGTCTCATGAGATAACTCAGTGGTCTAAAGTGCCTGCTCAGGCAAGATTAAGCAAGCACAGGGATCACAGTTCCATCCCTAGCACCACATGCAGTGCCAGCCCTGCTGCCAGGGCAGGCTGAGCCTGCCACACACACAAAAAGTAGTAAGAAAGCAGTTTTTGATCCTAGTAAGAATAGAAACATATGGGCTGGCCAAATAGCAAGCAGGCACAGGGGCCAGGGCTTCAATTCCTGGGCCTGTTGTGCCGGTCCTACCCCTGGAGCATGCTGAGATGACAATTGAGACAGGGTGTGGTGGCATGTGCCTGTAACTCCAGATCTTGGGAGGCTGTAAACAGGTGGATCACTACCAGTCTGATCTAGTAGTGAGACCTGGGACACCCTGTAGATCCTTCCCTAAAATACAAAAAAAAGAAAAGAAAGAAAACATAGAGGAGAAGTATAAAAAATGTTTTATTGGATGGATCCTAGAGGCAAACTTGGCTTCCACCAGAAGGCAGGACACATAGAAGGCTTCAAGCAGTGGTAGAAAGCAGAAGTGTGAAGTAGTAAAGTGTAATTTCACAGCCAGTTGAGTCGATTAAATGGGAAAGTGTGATTATATGTTCAGAATGTAGCCTCAAGCTCAGGTTTTGGCTTTGAAATAGAAGCAGCCTGACTTAGTTTGTCCTGGTTTAGTGCAGCCCAGGGAGAGTCAGGAGGATGGAACCCACTCTGGATGTTAATAGAACTGCTTATCCCTCTCATGGCAATGGAGAAAACAGACTCTAGGGAGATCAATTTGAACATGTGTCTCTGTAGCAAGAGACACTGATCCAAAGAAATTCATTGTAGTTTCTGCAGCACTTGCTTCAAGTAAGAAAGCTGCTTTCAAAGAAGGCTCTCTGAGGGATGTGAGCTGAGGTAGGGAGAAGAGAGAGGCCCAAACAGCATACCATGCGTAGAAAGGGCACGTAACAGGGCCCTAAGAGGAAGTGCAGAAAAGATTATTTTACAAAAAAGTAGGTTCCTGCCAGAGGCAAGGATATTATGTGACAAGCAGGGATGACTCAGATGAACTCGAAATCTATAATCTTAGATAAGAAAGGTGGTTGTGGGATCAAGATCGAGAGGTCACTGGTAGCTGTAGGAGTCTAAACTTCTTAAGATAAATTTGCGCAAAATAGCAAGAATGTGGAGATGTGCTAGTCAGTGGAATACTGATAGGTGTACTTCAGTGGTTCATGGAGCAAGAGTCTTTATAGAGATCCTGCCTTAGGGCAGGATGGGGGATGAATCCCGTCCTGCACACCCTGCCCGGTCCCTCTGGTCAGCATCTCAGTGACCCTCTCTTCTCATCACGATGCTTATGCCTGAACCTCTGCCTGCATTTGGGGGATAAAGTCACCATATCAATCTGGATTTGTGCCTTCTCTCCAATCCATGTAGGTATACCAGAAATAACACTAACAGTCCTCACCAGTTCCCATTTAATATGTTTAATACTTTTTTGTAGTAAAAGGAAGAAATTGAACCAACAGGAAATTTAATATTGTCTTTAGGTGATGGCAGGGCCTGCTCAAGTCTCCACATCTCACTGCTGCAGACTTCAGACCCCATACAGGTGAACGTGCTTGCCCTTCCTGGGGAAGATTGCAGCTCCTGCAGCGAGTCTTGGGTTTATTTATTCTTTTCAAGGACTTGGTTTTTGTAAAAAAGATTTTAGAACAGGTTTGGATTCACAGAAAAATTGAGAGTCCATGTATCTGCTGCCTCTGTACATGCACAGCCACTTCATGGTCACCAGCCCCAACATCTCATGGGTCTCCACTGATTTTATCATATGAAGACCCTAGTGCCTTAGTTTGTTCTTCTGTATGGTACTTTCAATGGGCATAGGCAAATATGCAGTGACAGGCATGTGTGCGTTCTTTGAGGATCACGTGGGTTTCATTGCCTTAAAAACTCTCAGCCCCCAACTCTTCACCCCTCTTCCTCTCTAGTCCAAAGCAACTACTGATTCTTTTTCTACAGTTCTGTCTTTCTCAGGATGTCATATGGAAGGAATCATGGGCTATCCTTAATGATCAGCATTTGAATTTATTCATCTTTTCATAGTTTGATGCATCATATTTTTTGTAGTGAATAATATTTCACTGTCAGAAACCTAACACCTAAATGCTCTCTGGTCCACTTTGCAGGGATCCATGTGTCTCGGTGTGATCCATTCTACCCAGGGAGAAACAGCTACACGATCGAGGAAAAGATAGACAAGAAGACAAGAGCTGGGTTAAGTGGTGACTCGTCTTCCTGGTTGGTGAGATGAACACCCCCGCCCCCTCCCGCAGGCAGTGGGTACATTTATTTAATTTTGTGAAGTTAGTAACATGTGATACAAAGTTGCCTAGTGACAAACAGTTGACATTAACTGGCCAGTATGTTTATCTCAGGACTGAGGTAGCTTGTCTGTTGGTGCCTAGTCCCACTTGCACAGATTTGACCAATTTTCCAGCTTCCATGGCTCTCAACACTTACTTTTTTAAAATTAAGTTTGGGAATGTAAAATATATTTTTCCCAAATTACTGGAAAACAAGTGGACCAGGGTGGTGGAGACAGCTACTAAATAAATCCTGGCATCAACCTCAGGTTCTCTTCCTTGAATCCTATTCTGTTGGTGGAACAAAGAAGCCACTGGCTAGTGTGAAACCAGGTAGGCTGAAGGTGACAGTCTTAGCTATGTTGACCTCTGTCTTTTTGTTCTTATCACTTATGGTGGTGTAAGTGATAACCTGCACAGTCATAGAAAACAGACCAAACACGGGAATAAGGGCTCCAAAGAGGTTTAGGAGGTAGTTTATTACACCCGTGGGCTTCTGACTAGGATTTCTTCTAAAGGGTTTGGGGGCTTCAAGGGGAAAATGAGCAGTGAGGTGCTTAGGCAGACTTGGAACATATGATTAGTGATATGGGTAACATCATGGTTTTCTAGAGGAGTTTGAACATCTCAAGTTACACTGTAAGGCCATCAGCTATACAAGCATGGGTTACACAAAGGAAGAAGTGTCCTGTTATATTTGCAGTTACGATGCAAGGCCATCTGTTACAAAGGCAACAAAAACAAGGGTTCACATAAAGGGAGAAGTGTTCTGTTGTCAGCTTGCTCTTAGCAGGCATCCTGGTCTGGCTTTTCTTTAAAATTTTAATTTCCCCCTTCAATATCAAAAAGAGGAGGACACGCATGCTATCCTGGGGATAATAAGAGGCCATGATAGTGAAAAGATTCTGCAAAATGAAAATTCTTAGAGTATGGAATTCAGTGGGAAAAATGAAAGACACAGGGCTAGAATTATTTGGAAAAGAATGAATAAAATAGAAATATAAAGCAGATTTGGCTTTTAAAATTATTTATTTTTATGTATTTGATACAGAATCTCACTATGCAGCTCAGACATAGTGATTCTCCTGTTTTCAGCCTCCCCAACGCTGGGATTACAGGCAGGCACCACCACTTCCAGTCTCGGTGGTTGTCTTGGTGCACCTGGGGGAGAGGCCAGAGTAGCCTGTGGTGCTGGGGATTGAATCCTGGTCCCTGTGCTTCCCTAAGCAGATGCTTATTTCTCTGAGCTATCTCACTGGCCCTATGACTTTTTTTATGTGTGGGACCATTTATATGATAGGTAGTAGTTGTTGTGGGTAAGAAGTCAATATAAGGGTTACTCAATTGTCCCCCCAAAGCTTAACTTGAGGGGTGAATGAGCTATGATAATTATATGAAGATTTGCTTCCAAGCTCACATGGCTGGTGGCATTCCATTCCTTTGGGGATGTTGAGCTGACAGCCTTAACTGCATGCGAGTCTTCTCTGCATAGCTCCTGCCTTTCTCAAATCCACCTCCTTTCTGAAATTCAATCTTCTCTCAAATCCAAAAAGTTTCTTCTGAGGATGGGCATATTATTATTATCAAATGTGAATGTGTGTTTATAATACTGCTTTTGCTGTACTCAGTTGGTTACAAGTATGTTACAGGTCCCACTCACGTCTAATAGTATGGAGAGAATTAATATCAAAAGACAGGAATCATTGGCAAAGCTTCAGAGATGATACAAGAACTGTTGTCTAAAATTCTCCAATCATTCTAATTTTAAATTCTAAATGTAAATTAAGGACCTTCTTTTATTCATCAACAATTATTTTATGTACCATATACTGTCCTTAGGTATACTTTTTACCTTTGTTAAAAATATTTAAATAACTATAAAAATGTATTGAACTCTGTTAAAAGCATGGAGAAAGCTTGATATAGATAGGCTGATTTTTTGCTATTAATTTTTCATAATCAATTATTAAAGGGATATTTAAGCATGATGGAAAAGCAAAATTTTCAAAAAATTTAAAGAGTTGTGGAACCAAGCTGGGCCATCTTTGCTCTTTTTCTATAGAAAGGATTGTCAGGAAAATATTGCAAGTTTAGAATATTTGGACCAAAACCCTGAAAAGAGGTTCTTGTTATGTGGAGAAATATGGATGGTGTCTCAGTTACCCTTCTCTCGTTGCTGGAACAAATAACCAACCCCCAAAATGAAGGAAGGAAAGGTTTATTTAGCTCACAGTTACTGAAGGTTTCAGTCCATACTCAGCTGGCTCTAGGGGTGAGTGGCAAAGGACAAAGAGCATCCAGTTCATGGCAGCAGGACAGCAACGATGACAACAGAGAGAAAGTCTGTCTTTATATCATTTATGTCACATGGAGGCTATCTGCCTCAGGTTGAGTGTAACACTCACATCCATAATCCTGGCAGTACTAAGACAATAATCCCAGTGGAACATGAGTTAATCTAAAACTCTAGAAGTTCCCACCCCATGACTGCATGAGGCTTTGAGGGGACAACTAGACACAAACCATAAAGATGGAATCTGGTGCAATTAACAGAAATTAAGTGCTGATAGAAGAACTATAAAACACAAATTGGTACTCCTCTGTCAGTATATTTACGGTGGAATTCACTGAGGAGCAACCTGTGTTCTCGCCAGGGACAGAGCACTACCTTGATCTTGAGACTTATGAACATGTTAGTTGAGGAAGTCAGTGAACCCTGGGAATGCATGTAGAAAGAAAAAGGAATGAATGAGCAAAGAATCAAAATTTAAAATGCTGATACAATAACATAGAGTAATTGTAATAGGATAGATAGATATTTATAGTGCGCCACCCTGGCCTGGCTTGAGGTTAGATATTTATAGTGATTAACAGAACAAAGTTCTTTTAGTGCCAAAAGGTGGAAGCAGGTATAAATTTGGGGAAAATGGTTTATCACTTTCGGGTTACTCAAATTTAATGTAAATTGTATGAATGAGGTAAATGTCATGAAGAATAGTACAAATAAAACTGTTAGATACATTTACTGAAGACTGAAGGAAAATATCTGTGAACTCTTTGATACTAAGATTTCACATGAAAAATTTCATCTGCTCTAAATTATTAAAGAACAGATAAAGGCAAACCACATGTTCAGAGGATAGAAGTAGGACCATGAGAGGCATTGGAGAGTTTGCCCCATGGGAGAAGATTAAGAAGATGGAACTGTGGGGCATGGAGAATGTGTACCAGAAGGAATCCACTTGAAATATCTGAAAGGCCAGTTGGGCAAAGTCAGTTTTACTTGTTTTGAACAGCCTCACTGGAAAAACATGGGTACACTTTGTAGAAATTGACATGAAATTACTTTTGCCTGAAATTATACTCTGAATTCTCTAAATTTAGAGTTGATTTAGAAACTGATTTGCCATCAATGAGGACTTCAGTTGTACATTGGAAAACTTTATAGGGTGTTTTTGATTTGTTTACCAATTGGATATGTGATTAGACTGAATCAAAATACTTAAGTCCCATGCAACACTTTAATTAGAGTTTCACATAGCTATCATTTAGGAAGTTGTGCGAAATTGTTCAAGTAGATTTATGCTAGCCTTGGTAAATAATTAGTGAGAATTCTTTTATGCATTAGGTCTATGACATTATTTCTACAGATTGATCAAAGTCCCACAGGTAAATTTGTGGGACAATTCAATTGGCTGGGGAAGAGTAAAACTAACGTAAATAGGAAGAAGAAAGCTAGTTAATAGTGTGTATGTTTTAGATTTGTAGTAAGAATAAAGTAGACAGTAATATTTAGTTTTACTTGTCCCTCTTGACAGAGGGACAGCAATTATAGAAGACAGCAAAAGCAACAAGAGCAAAAGGGGCTGAAGAGAGGAGTCTCTTTCCTCCCTTATTGTATGCAGGTTATGTGCCCTAGGGCTGGGTAGCACTCACACATGCCCTCCTCTTGCGCAGGTTTATGTTTACAAAGTGAGGATCTTGGCCCCCTGCTGAGTTAGTTAAACTTCCAAACTTCTCAAATTGACACAATGAATCAACCACTGCCTAGAATGTCAACAGACATTCTAGGGTGGGTCCTCTACACTCCAGGTTATAGCACTACTGAGCTGTGTAGGCTTCTAAACTTCTCAAGTTGACACAATATATCAACCATAGCAAATACCAGCTATTCAAACTGTTTAAGAGCGAGGAAAAAGGAACTCAGAAGTTTATACAGAAAGACAATGTTTTGCGGACCAGCCTTTCCTTCCTATATACAACCTCAGAAGATACTGTCTAGAACACTGTATGTAGCTAACTGAAGGGAATGGTGCTGAATTCCGGGCTCCTCTGTGTGCCGGCCTCCTGAGGTCTCCTGTGCTGCTTTTTTCTGCTCCAGCTTGATCTTCACTCCACCTCCCTGTCTGCACGGGTGAGTCCCTTAATATGTCAAAAATCTGATGAGATAATTGTTTAGAAAGCAAAGCATAAATAAAGCACTTCAAAAATAGTAAAGCACAGCTTAATACAATGAGGATTTTATAAATTATAGCAAAGTTTTTGACGCTTAAAAATTTTTCAAAATTGTTAAACTTTATAAACTACTATCAATCAACTCATCACATTAAAATTAGAAAGAAAATTCAAAATCATTTTCACTGATAATATATTTTCTTTTCCTCAGCTTCCTTGATAAATTCAGAATTATTTTATTTACAATTATTATTTTATTTTTATTTTACCCCAAGGTGTAAATTACTTTTCTCTTGGTAGATTGATCTAAGCATGTTGCTACCAAGTATTACTTTTATTAACACTAATCTAATCTGCTTTATAAGTGAGGAAGAAAACTGTCAGAGGCCTTAACATTCTTCAACTAGGTGTTATTGAAGCATTTAGCATAGATGTAAATATTAACTAGACCCTTTTGGCCATTATCCAAAGGTTATCGGAGCAGAAAGGATTATTATTTCTTACTTGTGCTTTCTGGAGAAAAAGAAAAATGTTTTTCTATTTCAAGTGAATTTGCTTATAGAGCTATCGCTTTTCCGATTTTCAGAGTAAGACCACCCAGACTGTGATTGAACTTTCAGCGGTGGCTTTCTCAATGTAAGCTATTTCAGTGTGAGAAAATAAAGTGCACCACATTTGCAAATGTTCTTATATACCTCATCTTGTAAAGCACTGGAGCACTTTATACATTCAATCAAGAGTCTTTGGAGGCCCACATAATAATTTAAATAAAAAATATAGGAACATTCATACATTAAATAACTCTTGACCTTGAATTGTTTAAGACATTAAGAAATGCCTGGTGCTGCTTTACAAAGCATTGTGTAACAAATTCAGGCAATTCAGTATTTTTA
>PVKN010027407.1:0-13535 GCA_004027915.1 Capromys pilorides | reverse complement strand
AAAAAAAAAAAAAAAAAAAAAAAAAAAAAAAAAAAAAAAAAAAAAAAAAAAAAAAAAAAAAAAAAAAAAAAAAAAAAAAAAAAAAAAAAAAAAAAAAAAAAAAAAAAAAAAAAAAAAAAAAAAAAAAAAAAAAAAAAAAAAACAGTATTCTAAAAGGAGATTGAAGTATACATCAGAAAATAGAAAGATGTCCTGTGCTCCTGAATACACAGAATCAAAAGTCAAAATGGCCACATTCCCAAAATTGTTGTACAAATTTAGTGCAGTCCCAATAAAAATACCAAGAACATACTTTACAGATCTAGGAAAAAAAAAATCCTTTAATTTATATGGAACCATAAGAGACCCAGACTAGCAAAAGCAATTTTGGGCAACAAGAGCAAAACAGACATACCAATACCTCACTTCAAGCTACACCATAAAGCAGTAGTGACAAAAACAGTATGGTAGTGAACAAAAAAAGTACATGGATCAAGGGAACAGAATTGAGAATATAGAAACTTTCCTACACACATTCATCTATTCAATCTTTGACAAAGCATATTTTGAAACAAAAATAGTCTATTCAGCAAGTGGTGCCAGGAAAACTGGTTATCTTTGTGCAGAAGACTGAAACTAAACCCTTATACTGGACCCTTATGCTATATATTAAATTAAAATCGAACTGGATCAAAGATCTAAACATTAACATAGAAACACTAAACCCATTAGATAAGAAAGTAAGTAAAACAGGCACAGGTGCAGGAAAGGACTGTCTACACAGAATCTCAACTGCATAAGCAATGACAGCAAGAAACAACAAATGGGATTTTATCAGACTAAAAAGATTCTGTATAACAAAAGAAATCAAACAATATACTGAAGAGACAACCTTCAGAATGGGAGAAAATGTTTTCCAACTACTTCTCAGACAGTGGACTAGTATGTAGAACATACAAAAAACTCAAACTAAACTAAACTAAACCACCTAAAATTAAGGATCCATAAAATAAATGGACAAGAGAAAGAGACTTCATAGAAAGAGAAATGCAAATGGTCAACAAATACATTTTTAAAAAAAATGCTCAACAACGCTGGCTATTAGGGGAATGAAAATCAAAGCAACCCTGATTCCACCTTACTCCAGAAGGTAATGCAGGAAGCTTGCAAGTTGGAGCCCAGCCTGGGCAACTTAGTAAAAACCATTGTGAAATGCAAGAACTGGAGATATAGCCCAGTGGAAGGCCCTGAGTTAAACCCCTAGTACCACTACCACCAAAAAACAAAACAAAATTTGAACAGATAAGGCTATTTTCCAGGCGCAACCATTTTCCTACAAATGTCACAATATATTATATAGTGTTGTAAATAAGAATGCTTGTCACCTTTGGAATATAACTACTACAAAGACACAAAGAAAAAAGGCATGTGGATTGTTAACATGTCATTTCCTGAACTTTGTGGTGATCACAGATGCACATTCAGTTTGTGGTAACTCACCAAACAGTAAAAGTATTATTTTTTTATATTTTTAAGTACAATTGAATTTTTAAAATCATAAGACAAGTCATATATTTGCAGTGCTTTAGTCTTTAAGTGGTTACACCATGCTTGCACGTCCCAGGATACCTTTGCACCTAAGCCTGAGTAGAACAGCACTATACTTTATATTGCATCCAAAATCTATCAACAAAGTACAAGGTTCAGATGAAATATTACCATTAATTTTTTAAAGAGTAATTTATTCTTTTTTCTGGTGGAAGGGAGGGTTGGTGGCAACTGAACTCAGGCTCTCATAAGCTAAGCAGATGCTCTTTAACACTGAGCCACCTCCTATACCAATTTGGTCTTAAATTTAAATTCAAAACTGGTATTTAAGCCAGGCATGGTACATGCCAATATCCCAGCATATGGGAGACTGAAGCAAGAGGATTCTTGTGGGTTTGATGCCAGCCTGCACCATACAGTGAGTTCAAGGCCAGCCTTAACTACATGGTGACATGGGGCTGGAGGGAAAAAAAAAAAAAGACTTAGTTAATATCCTAGCAAAAAAAGGATGTTACCTGGATGAAAATGATGCCACTGCTAAAGAACTCAGTTCCAGGGAGTTAAATCAAGTCTATAAGGAGAAACATCAAGTCTATAAGGAGAAATGTTTGCTAGCTCAAGGTAGAGAAGAAATCCAGTCAAGGACAGGAAGGTATGGAAAAAGAGCAGGAGATTCCCAGAAGGAATGTCCTCCTAAGTCTCCTGTACTCACTGGTACTGAGTGTTCTTCATGAGTAGGAGAAGGTGCTAATAATACCTGCTATCCACAGATTATTTAAACCTAGATGGTCTAGCTTAGAAGACAAAACTTCAAGCTTGGGAATTTGAATGTTTAGAAAGCACTTCAGAATACATCAAGTTTCTAGCCAGTTCTTATAGAAGTCTGTCTAGGTGAGGTAGTTTACTCAAGAATTAGAAGACAAGCTTGTAGTGAGGGAAAAACCATGCCATGGGTCAGAGAACAGGAAAAATACGATGAAGCAGGCCTTTGGTGGTACCTGTATTCCTGCCTCTGCATCAATGTCACAGGTAAGCTCAGAGCTAGGGATGTAGCTCACAGGCTGAGTGCCTGACTACCATGTGGGAGGCACTGGGTTCAATCTCCAATACAGGGGGTAGGCAACAAAGTTCTAAAGGTCAAGAGAGCATGTCTGTCACCAAAAAAAACCCACTGCATTCTGGGCTACATTCTTAAGTCTAACAAGGGTTTGTTTCTAACTTTCCAGCTATACTTTCACTTTCTCAAATATGACACCGTTCCTTCTAAAAACTAATCCAAGATATGAAAGTAATGGGGAACTGACACAACATACAAAACCACTGTGAAGCCCTCAAAAGAGAGTGAAAGATCATTAGCTGCACAATAAAGTTGTGCATGGCCCTGTAATTCTTCTAAAACATGGGTAAATATCTAAAGGGTGAGATATTTAACAGCCAAAGAATAATTATGAGTATTTTAAGTTAATGCTTATTTTTACTAGAGGCCCAAAGAATTTTAACAGGTCAGTATGATACTATGACTATATTTTTCTTAAACTATATATTGTGAGGAAACATCCAATATTTGTTTCCTCCAAGTCCACTCATGGTGGATGACCACATCTGAGTTTGCATTACTGTGGGATCAGTCTGCCACTTCATACAGTCTTGTGTTTTAATGACAATAGGAGAATCCCTTCCACTTATGTTTCTAGCCTTAATTATAATTAATTGAAAAGTAGAATCGGTCTTTAAACAAAGACACAGATGGTTAAATTTATTCATAAAATTCAATGATACTACTTTCTTTCTTTTAAAAAAGGTATTATTGTACAAAATAATCAGGTTTTAAAATAAAACAGATTCACTGTTGAGACAAAAGTATATAATACTTTGTATTACAAAGTATGTAATCTGAGACTGGGCATGGTGGTACGCATCTGTAATACCAGCACTTGAGAAGCTCAAAACAGGAGGATCACTACAAGTCCAATCTGTGCAGTGAGACCCTGTAGACCCTGTACTAAAATACATGAAAAAGAGAAAGTATGTAATCACAGTAATAACTTAGATTTAAGGTCATGACTTTAAATAGCATTGCTGTTGGAGCTTGGGTCTTTCCAGGTTTTTGTTCTGAACAAAGAACTAGGCAAAAGAAACACACAAAAGATATTACATTTACTGAAGTTGTTAAAGGTAAAAGAAGAAGTTCTGCAGAATGCCGACCAGGCCAAGGAAAAAAGACAGTTAGTGGTAACTGTCTTTTGTATCCCCCATTCAGATGTCAGATCTAGGCCGTCCTATCAAGAACCTACTTGATCTCATGCCAGAAGAACTGAAGAGAGCCTTCTCTGATTGGTACCAGGTGCAGGGCTTGGGAACCATTCTACATGTGTCCTGGATCTGTGATTAATAGGTCATGCCCACTTCCCAGCAGCTTTGCCACACCCTAACCTGTCTCAGCATTAAACCCCTCCTCCCTGTTCTATCCTTGGTAAAACCACTGATTTGACATTAAACATAGTTCTAAATTTATACATATCTCCAACCTGCCTGTTTCCAGAACTGGCCATCAGCTGAAATAAGTTTTCCCTAGAATAACACACCTACAGCAGAACAGTGCTCCCAACAGTATAAATCAACTAACATTTATCATTCTATTAACATTTCCTTAGGTTCTCTCTTTTAATGTTATTTGAGACAGCATCTTGCTACGTAGTTTATATTGGCCTTGAACTCACTATGTAGCTTAGACTGGTCTTGAACTCATGGTGACGCTCCTGCCTCAGCCTCCCAAAAGCTGAGACTACAAGGGTACACCACTCCATCTGGCCCTTATGTTTTCTTCATTCTCATTCTGTCTCTCTCTGTCTCTCTCTCTGTCTCTCTCTGTTCCCCATAGGGTCTCACTATGTAGGCCAGGCTGGCCCTGAACTCACTACTATGTAACCTAGACTGGCCAGGAACTGGTAAGAGATCTTGCCACCTCAGCCTCCCAAGTGCTGAGATTACAGGTGTGTGCCACTTTATCAGTTTCTTTTACTTTCAATTACTTCTAATTTCACAGCTTCTCATGTAGCTTTTCCTTTTATGGTAGCATGTTAGAAATCTGTATAGTCAAATATGGAATAGCTTATTTCAACGTATGCTTACAAGAGGTCAGTATGAAAATAGAATATCCATTCTCATATAAAATTACTCCACTATCCAGAAAAAAGAAAAAAAAATCAATTTTATTGAATACCTCCCACCATCTCAGGAGTAAGTGATTACATGTTAATAACTTGAATAAATCACTTCTGTTCATTATAATACCATTATAACCACTGTGAACTACAGCTTCAATAGAGAATGAGTGGGGAAAACCAGGTATTTTTCTCAAACAGATTTGAGCTCCTGGTCTAAATCTGTTGTCTTATTTGATCACAAAACATATTGTTTGACATCCTACTGTTAATTGTGTAGGGAAAGGAATTATACCACAATGCAGTGATGGCAGACCTTTCTGAGACCAACTGCCCAAACTGCAACCCAAAACCTACTTATTTATCACACAGTGGCAACTCTGCAATTAAACCTGAATACTTATATCTTAGTTTAGAAGAAAAAACAAACAAACAAAGCTCATACAACAACATCTTTTGTCTTAAAAGGAAAACACAATAACAAGGGATTGCAACCAGTGCCATATTGGGACTCAAGTGTTATCTCAGTATAATTGATTTTTCTGAATCTTCACACCTATCTGTACAAATCTTTTTAATGATGCATGATTAAATTACTAAGTACATAACAATATAACCAAACAGAACTTTCAATTAGTACAGTGTCTAATCTATATTATGCACTCAACAAATGTATATCCAAAATAATAAATACAGGGGCTGGGGAGATAGCTCATTAGAATAAATGCTTGCCTGGCAAGCGCAAGGACCTTAGTCCCCATTTCTGCAAAAAAAAAATTAAAATAATAATAGTAATTATAAATATCTAATTTCTTCAGCATCTATCATTAAAACACTAAATAATCTTGCTTTAGCTACTATGTCCAGGCATAGTGACTGACTCAAAGACAAATACAAGATTTATTCAAAGGGTCCGAATAAGATCCCTTTGTGCTGCCACACATAGCTTATTACATAGGTTATACAAATCCTCCAAAATTAATTGGTATTTCACAAACAAAACACAGAAATACAGATTAGGCTAACAATCTATTCTCTTCTTTATTGAGTCTCTCTGGGCCTTTGTTACACCAGCTGAAAAGCCCAAATGGGGCTGATTTGAAAATTAAAGAACATAAAACTTTAAAAGCAATGTGTATTTTATAAAAAGGAAGACAGCTGTGAGGTCTTCTCATATTCTAACATTTTATGTAACATGTGGGGAAAATCAGATCTTAATAAATTTTGTAACCCTGATGACTATTAGTCTCTCCCACCTAGTGAGAGCTCTAAAATTTCAGTGTAACACATTATAAATCTTTAAGTCACCAATAACTAAGACAGTATTTCACAGAAATCAACTCTATTCTTAAAATTCAATTCTGAGTAAGCTTTTGTTCTGTTTCATGTGTTATGTGGTCCTAGCAAGATTTTGTTTGCCTCAAAGTAGACACTGGGTGTATCTCGTCTTGGGTACAATACAACACAATGTTTGGTATGGCAAAAACATTCAATATGCAATAAAAAATGATTTCTTTCTTATTTCAAAAGTGAAACGGGCTTTATAAGGCGCTAGAGCTTTAAGGGAAAGTTGGAGAAATCACCATAGATGTATAAAACTTCTGGTGATATTACTGTGCGCAATGTAATAATAACCACTCCTTACGTCTAAGAAGAATTAACATAGCAATTCACTTTGTCCATAATTTCAACCTGATGTAATCCTCAAGTTGGAGGGTGTGATCTGTAACAAATGGACCTGAGTCAAGAACAAGATTTCCTTCATGAATAGGTTTTACTGAGTTAGTCACAGAGGGAGTAAATATGTAAGACTTGTATTAGAGCTTATCTTCAGAACACCCTAGGGCGGACTTCCTGTGACCACCTCACTCCTACTAGATCTGTACGCTCCACAGAGGAATCATGTATGGTATTGGGGATCTTAAAAACAGCCGATGAAACTGAAATCAATGGTTCAGTTAAGGGTAACTTTATTCTTTTTAAATTTTTTATTGAGTATATTGGTACATTTTAGATACACATAATGATCACATTCACCATAGCGAACTTGTACCTGTATGTGGTATAACTTGGCTCTTTTATTTTTCCTATTCCCTTACACTCTTTATTTACAAAAAGTTTGTTTCCATTTTTATCTACTTCGGGTAATTTTAAAGGTAAATGGTCAGTCAACAGATACTGCATTTTGTGTTCTTTGAAATACTTAGTACAGGCATAGCCTGTCAGTCTTACTTTCCTTCCCTGTCCACAGGACAAAAGGCATTTATAATCACAAATACTTGCCAGACTACAGAGTAAACAACACATTCACTGTTGACATCATCGTTTTTCCCCAGTTCAGTACAACTATTGCAAGATTAGACGTAAATTATAAAAGTAAATTAATTACAAACTTTACTTCACCTTTAAGATGTAATAAAGTACTATCTAAAGACTTTAGGACCACCCACTCACTGCTCTGGATGGCAGGGAGATAATGTCTGTCACATAAAGAAAAGACTACACTTCAAAGGAAAAAAGTGCCACACACAGGTCAAACCAATTCATATGAAAATTCTTATCACAGAATCCTAAAGTCCAGCAACACCAGGATGTTAATCAGTGGCTCACTTGTACTATTTGAATAAAAGTATTGGTCTCCATGTCTTTCATAAAAAGTGTATCTTTGTTTTCTAACTAGCTACTTAATAAGATTTACAGCCTAATATAAATCTTAAGTACTGACTGAGTCAGACAAAAAAAGATAAAAAGAGCTGATGAGCTGTACCTTATTCCCACGAAAACTGCAGCCAGCCAAATAGCATTTAAAAACTAAGAATACTGACTAGAAGCTATTTTCTCGGTATGTTTTATATGATTTAGAACACAATATGTGCTCTCATCCAATTGATTTAAAACTTTAATGAAATTTCTTCTCACAAATAAAAGTAAATAGGTTTTAGAGATCAACTGTCCTGCTGAGAATAACTGAAGCTATATACAGTACTTTAAAGCATCTTTTCGAGCGTACATTTTAAAAAATAAGGCAGTAAAAAATTATCAATTCAAAATTAAAGGAGGAAATCAACAAACTGTGCTGGGAAGGCTAAAGATCCACAAAAGAATGAAGTGGGACTCTTACCTCACAACATACACAAAATCAAACTCAAATGGATCAGAAATATAAAACTAAGAGCTTAAAACATCTTAGAAAGAAACAGAAGTAAAGCTCCACAACATTGGACCTGAGAGTGGGGGCCTGGATATGAAACCAAATCAAAATATAAAACTGTGCAAGAAAGAACACTAATGGAGTAAAAAGCAACACACAATTGAGGGGCATAATATTTTCAAATCACATTTCTGACACTGGGTTAATATAGACACGATACATAGAACTCTTACAATTCAACATCAACAAAATGGACAAACTCAAAAACAGAAAAAACAGACATCTTCCCACATTACTATTCCTACATAACAAATCAACATATTCAAAGATTCCATGAGTCAGGACATTAGAGAGAAGACACTGTACAACATGTGAGGTCACAACTGAGGAGACCAACAACCCTAGGATGATATCATAGCTGGGGGCAGGAATCATCCTGGGCAATCTTCGCCTGAACAATATGTGATTCTTGCCGCTACTATGCTACTTTTTGCCAGAATGGCCACTGGAGCTGTCACCTGAAGGACCCATAGATGGCCTCTCAGTAGTCTGGGCTTTCTTCCAGTAGCTTTGGAACAGATACCACATACAGCCGCAGAGGGATCCTGAAGCAAGTGTCTCGAAAAACAAGGTGGGGCTACCCTGCCGCTTCTAGCTTCATCTCATGTCAGACATCACACAGTACTTTCACCACATCCTATTGGTCATAAATGAGTCATGAGCTTGGGCAGACACAGGAAATTCATCCTCTCCATGGAGCAGTGTCAAGGTTACAGACAATAAAAGCAGGCAGCCATTCTTGAAAAACAGTATGTGCCATCTAACAAGAGTCACAGTGCACACTCTTAACTAGCATGCCAGACAACTCATTCAAAACTCAGTGCTCTTTATGTTGTGTAACAACCATGGTTTTTTGTCTTGTTTTATTTTTTCTCTTTGAGATAGTTTCACTCTGTAGTTCAGGCTGTCCTTTGTAACTCAGACTGACCTCAAATTCATAGTGATCCTCCTGTGTCAGCCTCCCAAATGCTGGGATTATGGGTATGCACTACCATGCCAGGCCAATCATGCTTCTGACCTCTTCTAAAAGCTCTGAGTGGGCTGGTGAGATGGCTCAGCAGTGTAAAGCGCACGTGTGTCTCGAAGTTTAGGCCACCACAGGGACTGCAGCTGGGTCCCAGGCACCACATGCTGCAGCCCGCCTCCCCCCGCCCAGGGAAGGCTGAGCCAGCCATAACACAAACAAATAAATGAGGTTTAAGAAAATAAAATAAACTTTAAAAAAAAAAAAAAAAGCTGAGTATCCTGCAATACCATTAGGAATGTGGAACTGGCAAAGAGACTTCTATTTAGGCTATATTTCCTTCATATTCATCTCCTTGTGCAACCTACAAAGCTTCCTCACAGCCCTAATCTATCTCACTAAAAATATAAAATGTGTTCTCTTACAGCCTCTCCATCAGGTCTGCTACTTACCTGTGGTGGCCAATTTCATCATAAACATCATTGTGAATGTTTCCTAGAAAAGAACAAAGCTTGTGCTATGGATATCCAACTTTCATAGCCTTGACTTTCAACATCACACGATCCTCTCCCATCCAATCTTACAGACCCAACCTAAATCTGGCCTTGACTCCTAACCTCTTATTAAAATATCCAAAACACATATACCCATACAACTGAAAATACACAAAATTTTAATATTCAGATAGGAAATTGCTTTTCCATGAGCAATTTCACAGAATCTTTTTTTGTGGAGGGAGGTGGAGGGAGGATGAGAAGAAATGTTGGGCATGCCATTAAAGCAAATATTAATTCTCTGAGTTAGATATGTAATCAAACCTGACCGCTAATTCTGCTGCCAATTTCAAATGGTCTGGAAAAACTAAAGTGGCACTGAGAGAGGTAAGAATCTGGCTATGAGGAGCCTCTTAACATCAAATCGTTCAGTCATGGTTCTGAGACAAAGACAGAGAGAAGCACAAGGCTGCAAACTGGCTCAATGGACTGAACATCTCAGCCTTCACCAACCGCCAAAGGAGAAGGATGTTTTAACACGGGAGAGTTATTATTTGGGTTGTGGACCAATACAGTACTCCTCATTAATATACTGTTCTAAAAACATTACAATTACTTGAAAATCTTCATTAAATTGCTAGTTATTTGTTAAAAATAATAAATCTAATCTTTTTCCTTCAGGACAAATATACTGCATTTGTAGTTTATTAACAGACTCTGACAAAATAAACTGGTTAAGTATTACTTATTTGGAAATACTGATTTAATATTAATTTTATAAAACAAAAATTGCTTTACCAGTTTAACTTTATTTCAGGAAGCCAAGTCAAATTTTCATTTTCAATAAAACTTCAATTAACACAAACAACTTGGGCTACAATATTAAAACAACAATAAACTCTGTTAACTCTTTGCCTAAGTAAAATTTTCCGGCCGTATGGTGTCATGACTACATGAGCTTAGCTTTGCTTCTTTCAATAGATTGGAGAATAGAAAAAGGTAAGAAGGGGAATGTGACAATCACACTTAATCCACACCAGGCTGCCATATGTCACTTTTTGTCCTTTGTTGGTTCATTGGTTATTCATGAATTAACTACTCGAAAAGTGTTATATTTATCTTTACAGCCACAAAGCTGTCGACTTAGTTTCAAGTATGCTTCCCTTTGTCTTCACCGAGACACACTTTTGGAGTAAAAGGCTCTGTGTATCTGACACTGCTCTATAAAAACTACATGATATAGTGAGCTTCTACACTGATATCACCATGTGCCTTGCTATTACATTTGAACACTGTTACATCAAAGGAAAAATAAAGCAATCTCAGCTCTTAGGGATCCTGGCCTCTCAGAATTTCCAGAGGCCCCAAATCCTATTCCCTCCTGTGTTTTATTATCAATGGTCTTACTGTTTCCATTGCTTTTCTTCTTTTATATGTCCTTGCTTCTGGCAGCATCCTCTGCTATTAACTTACCTCCCTCCTCAGAGTTACCTGAGTTCTGACCACGGCTCCCCAGGATGCATTACATGGGCTCAAGCTGGGAATCTGCCCCCCAGTTTCCTTTCCCACCCACAGATACCATGATGAAAGACTTCAGGGGTCATTCAATTTCCAGTGTGTATGCCAGTATTGTACCAAGAAAAGACACATATTAAAAGCATAAAAAGAGGCACACTCAGGTGCTCAGGGATGGCAGCGGGGAACAGAAAGCAATGTGGGGTGGAGGTGGGGTCACCACAGAGAGGGGGTGCCTTTCATCGATATCAGACACAATGAGAGAAAACAAGCTTACTTAAGATATTTTAGGGTGCTTCTTGACAGCTTCAAGCCTAAAACTACCACCACAAATCCATCATATTTGTTCTGAAGGAGAAAGATCAGAGGTAGAAAATAATTTAAAACAAAAACAGGTGTTAGATATATACGTACACATTCTAAACATTCTTTGACTATCTTGAAAAATAAAAGCATAGTGAAATCTATATTTCAGAACTACTGGCATTTCACAGTTTTATGATAATAAAGCAAAATGGCAAATGTAATTTTTCTCAGGCACAACAGGAACTCTGACAGGTAATATCAAAAGTACGTAACAGAAGTTACGTAGCTGTTAGTGACCAAGGCTGCAGATCTAACCCATAGAAAAGAGCACTTCATAAATATACACACCTGCATATTGTATTTCATTTCTTTTGAGGATTCCAAACCCAAAAATCACTTTATAATTCATTAGGACTATAACTCACACCTATACCTCCCTTGACAAACAGGAAAATATGGTAAAGGGAGCCTTGATATTTCAGACCTCCATTATGATCTAAGACTATGTCATCAAATTCCTAAAGTAATTAATGCATGAGATCAGGTCTTCTTATGCCTAAAATAACAAGATTCAAATACAGCTTTTAATGCACTTATAATCATTTTAAAACATTTACTTGAAGATCTGCATTGGTATAGAATTGCATAAGAGGGCCTCTGGAAATCCCTAACCTGTTAGTTTCTTCTGTGCCTTCCTTTACTTTTCCAAGTGCATCACCACTTCCTCAGTCTTCCAGATACATACTTGTCAGGTTGCCCTCATTAGTCAGAATTTGGTTCAGCTGCACATAGAACAACCCCAGAAGCAGACAACAACAGACAAAACCAATGGGCTGCACAAGATAGAAATCAACTGTATTCTCACAAGAGAAGCCAAGCTGACAGCAGCTCAGTGTCAGGGGCTCTTTTCAGGTTGGTGACTTTAATGTGTGCCTTCTGCTTTAAGGTCCAAGATTGGCTTTCTGAGCTCTGGACATCACATGTACTTAACAGCCAGTAAAAAAGTGAAATAGGGCTCAATCCTCTTAATAACACTTTCTAGAATTTGCACACAGTGACTCCACTTTCATTTTACTAGACCAAATTAATGCTACAGCCACACCTAGCTATAAAAAGAAATGGAAAAATGTGATCTTTTCTTTTTTTCCCCAATGAGCAACAATGTGCCCAGCTAAGTTAGGGTTCTATTATATAAAACAGAAGAAAGTGGATGCTGGGGCTGGCATAGCCAAGCACCCCCATTACTTTTCTTTTGCTATTTGTCCTCAGTGTTTGGCTAACCCACCTCAATCAAACTTACTGTGAGTCACACCATCATTACCTTTGTCTAGAACAGAGGTGGGGAACCTACAGCACATGTGTTATTGTGAGGGTTTGTTTTTTTTTAAGACAAAAGATGTTAATATGTGTGTTATTTTTATGCTAACACTCAGTATTTCAGTTTAATTGCAAGGTTGGTGATTTGCTCTAAATAAATGGGTTTAGGGGTCGCACTTTAGCACTGAGTCTGAAGAAGGTTCAATGTCACTGGCCTAGACCACAGCATCCAAGTTCTACCCCAGGGCCAGTGATAAATTAGCCTCTCTATTCAGTACTGACACTCAAGAATAACAAACTGGCAAAGAGTACCAAAGGGCACCTAAGAAGGAGGCACCATGCTTTTTCTGCAGGCTCACACATCCTTCCCGACAAGGGGCTCTCTATTCACCCTTCTGCACCACCCCTAGAGAAAGGGAGAGATGACTCCAAGCTAGTGCTCTTGTGTCTGTACAGCACCTTACTCCCATTCACGGCTGGAGATAAAGGATTCTCACAGGGTAGGAAATCAGCCTGTGTGTAAAACAAAAACGAACACTGCCCAAGGGACAGAGTGTAGAATTAGAATTACAAAAAACAAAAGTCAATCTAAAATCCTAAGCCCAGCACAAATATTTTCCAAAATCAAAGGCAAATATGGGCATGGTGGTACACAACTGTAATTCTAGAACTGGGGAGGCTGAAGCAGGAGGATCACTGTGAGTTCAAGGCCATCCTGCAGTACACAGTGTGACGCTATCTCAAAAGTAAATAAATAAAAGCAAAATAAATGCCAATTAAAAACCTGGAACTACAAAAATAAACAAGTCCCTTTTCTCATTTTAATAGTCTTTATTTAATTGTTTAAACTTGGGGCCAGGGATATAGCTCAGTGGTAAAGCACCTGCCTGACTAGCATGAGATCATGAGTTTAATTCACACGATTAAATAACAAAAATAGTAAACTTAAAAACAATGTATTATATATAGATTTTATGACACTTAGAAGTAAAATATAATAAAAACATCACAAGAGATAAGGGCTTAGAATAGAAGTA
>PVKN010027406.1:0-13535 GCA_004027915.1 Capromys pilorides | reverse complement strand
CCCAGAAGGCTTAAATTTAAAGCCATTTTTATGAATCTAAGTAAACCTAAAATGTAGCGAGTAATGGTAGTGCACATCTGTAATCCCAGCACTCAGGAGGCTGTGGCAGGAGGATCATTGCACGTTTGAGGTCAGCCTGGGCTACATAGTGAGTTCAGTGCCTGCCTGAGCTACATAGTGAGCCCTTATCTCAAAAACAAAACAAATCTAAAAGATTAGTTACTTAAGTGCCAAATCATAAGGAAAATATTTAGCTAATTTTGGTAGATGATTACTGTGTATTAAAAATAATGTTTTTGAAGATTTCTTCTTCTAACACCACACTTTTATGGGAAGGTAGTATGTATTGATTTTTAAATTTGTTTTTTTCATTTTATGTATTTGGTATAGGGTCTCACTATGCAGCTCGGACTTGTAATGATCCTCCTGTTTTCAGCCTCCCCAGTGCTGGGATTACAGGCACACCCCACCATGCCTGGACTCAGTAGGTGGCTCAGCGTGCCTGGGGCCAGTGCTGGCACAGCATGTGTGACGAGTGATCGAACCCTGGTCCCTGCGCTTGCCAAAGCAGGCATTTAGTCTGCTGAGCTATCTCACCAGCCCTTTAAATTTTATTTTTTGATGACATAGTATATGCACAGCAAATAACTAGAAAGCATTAAAAGGTGAAGAATGAAAACTTTCCTTCTACCCCCTGGGGACACCATAGTATCATACAGAATTGTGAATGTTTCCCATTTCACATGTCTTTTTAGAACTTTTATTCATGTATAGGTGAGCATGTGTCTTTAAAAACTCCAGCACGTTTTATACATATATATATATATATATATATATATATATATATATATATATAAAAAAATATTTAGAAATTGTTTCACATTAGTGCAGTAGGGGCATCCTTCATTATTTATTTATTTTATTTTTTTGCTACTGGAACTGGGACCCAGGACCTCATGATTGCTAGGCAAGCATTCTACCACAGAGCTACACGCCTAGTCCTTTCTGGTTTGTTTTTTTTTTTTTTTGTCTTTTTGAGACAGGGTCTCACTATGCAGTTCAGGCTGGCCTTGAGCTCACTTTTGTAGCCCAGGCTGCTTGAGAATTCACATTGATTCTCCTGCCTCAGCCTCCCAGAAGTGCTTGAATTACAGGCATGCACCACCATGCCCAGCCCTTCCTGTTTTAAAAGTGGTTATTTTGTTCTAAAGAATTACAGTCTAGCTCTCAAAAGGCAGATATTTAGGGAAGTTTTCCATTTTTCTATTACAAACTATGCTGCCAGAACCAACCTTGTACTCCAAGGCTGCTTTGCAGATGAGGATAAGGCGTCTGCAGCACTGGTGGACCATGTTGGTGGTAGAATTATTGGGGTTACTATTGTCATCTGTTCACTGTGTTTTCTAAAATTTCCATGATGAGAAGTATACATTTATAATTAGGAAAAGAAATTTCTCAAAACAAGGCACTTTTTAACTTGGGATATTGGTTACTACTGGGGATTGAACCCAGAGCCTCACACATGTGAGGCCAGTGCTGTATCACTGAGCTCTGTCCCCAACTCTTTCTGTTTTACTTTATTTTCTCTGTTTAAGATGGTCTTGCTGATTGTCATCCTCCTTTGTCAGCCTCCCAAATTCTGGGTTTATGGGTGTGTGCCCCCACACCCAGCTTAGGAGCTTCTTTACATGTGCTGTCCAAAATTAATTTTATGTCATTGAACACTTTCAAAAGTCTTTTCCAGTTTAAAGTCAGCAAATAGCCAATTTGGGGAAGTATATATGTGCAAGCAAGTAACTTGTTGATTTATATCACCAATTACAATCTTTTTCAATTACTTACACAGTTTCAATCAAAGCTTATCTATGTGGAGGCTTTGGGGTCACTGACTTTATTAGCTTAGCAGATGCTTATGAAAATGTCAGTCCATGCCAGGAGGCTTAATAGGTGATGTGTGGTCAATGAGGTGTTATCCTCAGCTTCAGGATTTATAAGCTTATAAGTTGCTTCTGTTTTAGAGCAGGAGGTAGTTGTAACAATGTATGGCAGGTGCTCTGCTTGGGCAGGGGATAGGATGCTGAGGGGATAATGCTGAGGGAGCCCTGGGCTTGCTGTGTGTGCCCTCAGGAACAATTTCTAGGGGACAAGAGGTGGGTGGAGGCTGGAGCTGGGGATTGCTTTACACAAGAAGAGGTTTGTAAAAGTTTGAAGTGGGAAAGTGACTGATTGGGAAATGCATTGCTTCAGCACCAGTGGAGGATCCTGAGTGGAGACTTGTGGTTGTGAGGAGTTTGCATTTTGTGCTGGATGCTGGCAGATGCAGAGGGCTGGAAGTGAGGGAAGTGACCTCAGTAGGTCAAGAGGGTGGGCAGGAGAGGAGGTGGCTGTGAGGCTCTAAGAAGGGCTGGGGAGACTCCAGGCCTAGCTAGCCGTGTGAGTGTGGCTGGAGAGGTTGGAGGCTGGGTGACTGCCTTCCTCGTGGTCTGTGGCTTTACCATTGTTTGTTCTCATTCTTCATTGCTCCAGCTGCTTTTGGTTAAAATCTCCCCTTGGGGGCTTATGGTTGACTTTCAAGTTTGTATTTAAAATACAAACATTTCTGGGTTTGTTTGTTTGTTCGTTTGTTTTTTCAGACAGGGTCTCACTATGTAGTCCAGGCGTCCCTTGAACTCACCTGGTAGCCCAGGCTGGCCTTGAACTTGCTGGCAGTCCTCCTGCTTCAGCCTCCCAGGTGCTGGGATTGCAGGAATGTGCTTCCCCACATGACTGTGTTTTTAATTTTCTTATAGTGCATATGAAGTTTTTGTAACTCTGTCAACACGAGCATATAAATGAGACACTTGAACTTAGGGCGTTTGGCCAAGGGCTCATGAGGCAACAAAGACTGTAGATGTAAGACTCAATCCTGGGCTGGGGATATAGCTCAGCAGTATAAGTGCCTGCCTGGCAAGTGCAAGGTCCTGAGTTTGATCTTTAGTACTGAAAAAAAATCAACCCTAAGTTGTGCATTTTGACTGCATTCTGACTTTTGCTGTCACATCTCTCAAGGTGTCTTTACCTCCTCTCTGAAGTTTCCTTGTATCCCAGATGGGACTGATGCTGTCCTGGTTTGCACAGTCCCAGTGAGGATTAAGAGTATAATGTCTGTCATGATTTATGACATCCTGTGCTACTAACACTTCTGTTTTGCATTACATGTACATCTCCCACAGCTATGTAAAGTGATCCACTACAAAGCATCTAGAATCTCTGCTGGCCTGGCGCCCTATACTTTTGCTCCAAAACTGAAAAATATGGAAACCCATGTTTTCTAATGTTTAAATTTATTTGATTGGTTCAAGTGCATCAAATCCACATGCTTGAGCTAGTCCCCTATCTCCCACCTCCAGGGCCTGGTCATGTCCTCATGGAGCAGTGGAATCCTGTAGGCCTGGTTGGAGTCATCTCTGCATTCAATTTCCCTGCAGCAGTGTATGGCTGGAACAATGCCATCGCGCTGGTCACTGGGAATGTTTGCCTATGGTAAGATCTGTGCACTTTCCTATCCAGGAGTAAGGAGCCATTTTCACGTACTGCTAAAATATTTTAAGTCTATTGAAATGTTTCCTATATTTGGTCTTTCAGTTAGCAAATTAAATAACATATGCTATTGGTAAAGTACTGATTTTAAATATTTGCATATTTTACTGTTGCTGACTTAACTTTTTTTTTTCTTTCTTTTTTTTTTTCTTTTTAAATACAACAGCATCCCACTCTTCCTCCTAGCTCCATTTCCATTCCTGGTTGCTGTATCATTCAGTTCTGATGCTTTGGGTCTGGTGCGTTTCCCTAGGTGCAAGGCTCAATCCTCAGTGATACTGTCCCCTCACTCTGGATGTAATGTCTTAAATGTTGAATATACACTGAATACATTGAAGGTACACCAAGTCTGTCTATAAACATAGCTGGAAGGATCAATGATGGCACCATGTTGCCATGGAACCCAAGCATCATAGGATTCCTAGCATCCTAATCCAAATGGCTAGTTGTATAGTTGATAATCCCGCTTCATTTGGGTGCCATAGCTGGCACATTTCCTTGGATCAGTGTAGCAGTAAGTTCACCATTGCTTCATGCTTTTTTTCTGTTCATGAAAGTTTTATAGTTTGTTAGGTCCCAGGGACACTGCCTGAGGGGTGGATTTCTATGTATTACTACACTGATTTTATTGTGCGATTAGATGGCTTTTTATCAAAATGACTTTTGTTTCTGCTTAATAAAAGATATTTATGGTTTTCCTCATTAAATTTCTCTCTTTTTTTCTCCCCCTTTTTTAACCTCCTGAAGGAAAGGAGCCCCAACAACTTCCCTCATTAGTGTAGCTGTTACAAAGTAAGTATGCAGGTGTGGCATAGACTTGAGAGAATGTTTGATAGACCCTACATTTTGTTTGATGTGAAAGTGTCATAGTTATTTAAGCATGGAATTTGGGTCACCTTTTTCTCCTTTGGTTGTTTTAAAATTGTTATGTCATTTTGCAGTTTACTCAGCTCTTTTGGAGCCCTATCATTTATTTCCCTGGAAATAGGCCAATATTGACATAAGTGTTGAATGCCCATAGACATTTTGTTTATTTATTTATTTTTATGTATTTTAGTACAGGATCTCACTGCATAGATCAGACTCGTAGTGATTCTCCTGTTTTCAGCCTCCCAAGTGCTGGGTTTTCAGGCCCATGCCACCATGCCCAGTCTCAGTTGCCATCTCAGTGCACTCTAGGGGCAGGGCTGGCACAGCATGCTGGGGATCAAACTCCAGCAGCTGCGCTCTGCCTAAGCAGGTGCTTTAGTCCTAAACATTTTTTTATCACTTGAAAAATAAAAATAAAAATAAAATAAAATAAAATAAAAATATTTCTAGTGGAGAAATAACCTGGCAGTTTAGGAGCTGTATTTGATAAATATTCAACAAGTAATGGTTTTCAGAGTAGATTTCTACCCAGATTGCTTATTTATTCATTACTTTTGCTTAGTAGACTGGTAACAGAAACATTGTGTGTGTGAGGGCCTGGGTTTGATCTAAAGATCAAACAAACAAATAAGACCTAGAAAGAACTGATTAATATGCTAATTCACTGACATAGTTAACATGACTTAAAGCATATTATGTTTTTTGTTTAATAACTTACTAATAGGGCCCAAGATACAGCTCAGTGGCACAGTGCCTGTCTGGTGAGCACAAGGTCTGAGTTCAACTCCTGGTACCAACCCTGCTTCTCCCCTCAAAAAAAAAAGCCCTTGTATTTTATTCATATTTGAGAAGTTGAGCTCTGATAAGGATGAAAAGGATAAAAATCAGTGTTGTAAGTTTGTCTGTCTGGAGTTTAGAGAGCGCCTAGATTGGTGCCTCTCTTTCTTGGGCCGTGACATATCCTGGATGCTCCAGAGGATACATGGCCAGCTGTCTATGACCCAGGACGTAATGATGGGGAGCTTGTTGAAGAGTGATTATGTAAGAGGTCCCCTCCTCACCGGGACTGATCCAGGAGGATAGCTTCAGGTGTTTTTCTTCATTCAGTGTCTTCATAGTAGTCCCACAGGTGACAGAGAGTGATATGCTCCATATTGTGTAGGTATTGGGGTTTCCTTGGCTTAAAAGCCAAATGCCCCACAGGAACCAAAAATCTCTCATATGAATTCTATAATCATAGTTTTCAGGTGCTACAAAGGATGTGTAGTTTATAAATGTTATTGCATTCCGGGAAGGCCAAAGAGCATGGAGTTCTCATCTGTAATAGTGTAATTCGTAGATCGCTAACCCTGGTCCAGATGCAATTGGCCAGCCAGTTCATTACTATCATAAGCCCTGTTGTCTGAGGAACATCGTTAACACCCTCATACTTTAAGGGCAACTGGGAGAACAGAGTTAGAGTCTTACTCAAGGTTAGATTCTCATGCATTCTGGGAAAGAGTTTTGTCAACCTTTACCTTTCAGCACAGCAAACTAGATTCCTGCCTTTAGAGGAAGTGTGACACATATGTGTGGGAAGTGTGTGCCCAGAGTCTGGAAAGCACTGTATCCTCCGGGGGCTGTGCTCAGGTGTGACACATGCTTGGTGTGCTGCTTGGTTGGATCCTGGACTGGAGGGGAAACAACTGTGAAGGATGTTTTTGGAAGACAGTTGGGGAACCTAAATAGGCATGAGGATGGTATCTTTTTCTGTGGAAGTAAATATGGGTTTAGGGGCTTTTTGAAAGTTAAACTGTAAAATAACCAGCAAATTGGAGTGATTGATGAAAAGTGCCTTTCTTCTGTTGGTCTTTTGGAAACTAAAAATGGAAGGAATCCATTTTGGAAAAAACAGTTATTTGAACCATTTTTTAAAAAGCAACTCAGTGAAGTAGTATTTAACTGTAATCTTCCTTTATAATATTTTAAGTTGATAGAGAATAATCTTTGCTTGTTTACAAGGTTTTAATCTTGAGGCTACTGATACTTTGTGACTAAAATATTTCAAATGACTTCATGGGAATCCAGCAGACAGCGGTTTTGTGTCACCTCAGCGCACCACACAGCAGACCTACCCTCTTTGTTCCTCTGTGGCTCCTAGGGTTTGGGGACTGCCTCCCTTCCGGTTTTATCCCTTGTCTGAGTTCTGTTTTGCGTTGTGTTGAAATGTCTCAGTTGCTGATGGCTCTGTCTGTAGATTTATTCATCTTTCTAGGTCTCACTCTTTGGATTTCCTAATTATCAATTTAATGGACTCATAGTAGGGGATAAAAATAAAAAGGCCTATGGATGCAAGGTCTTTCCCAAGTTAAGCATGTGCTTTACTGCTGAGCAGCATCCCCAGCCTCTAGTCCACCATCTTGAGCCAGATATCTTCCTAGTTTGGAAGAAAATACTCATGGATCATTTAAACTACTTTGGCAATGCTTTCTGTCTTCTATTTATGGCTTATGTATTTTTTAGCCTTCTTACGATTCAGAAAAAATACTGTCTGCCTTATAATTGTTTGAAAACTGAAGGGTTGGCCAAATAGCTCAGCGGATTAAAGTGCCTCCAAGCAGGCTCAGGGGCTGGAGGTTTTATCCCTGGGCCTGCCATTGTTGGCCCCACCCCGGGACATGCTGATATGCAGTTGAGACTGGGCATGGTGTTGCATGCCTGTAATCCCAGCTCTTGGTAGGCTGTAAATAGGAGGATCACTATGAGTCCAATCTAGTAGACCCTGAACAGCCTGTAGACTCTTCCCTAAAATACACACACAAAAAAAAGGTTTTTGGAAACTGTCTCTAATATGTGAGAAGCATTCCATTTCTGAAGGTCCGAAAGGTAGGAGAAGTTGAAAAAAGGAGATGTAAAATGACCCAAAAGTTTGTTGGAGTTGATTCCTTATTTTAAAAATTCTTGATTTACTATCTAATAATTGCCTGTGCCTTTCTAGGATAATTGCCATGGTGCTAGAGGACAACAAGCTGCCTGGAGCAATTTGTTCCTTGACGTGTGGTGGAGCAGATATCGGGTAGGTGGACAGAGGGAAAGCAGCTTTTTTCTGCCGAAGGGCTCCAGATTGATTAGCAAGAATTATATTTGCTAAAATAACAAAACTTATCACAACCAAGGAGATGAGAATGTTCTTTTGGAATTATTATCATAGTTAGTCTCTTTATTATCCTCTACTGCAGGATGAATAAATTTTTGGCTCTTGCTTTTGTAGTTCTAGGGATTAAACCCAGGCCTCACATGTTCTAGGCAAGCACTCTACCACTGAGGCATATCCTCAGCCCCAGTTTGTTAGTTTTATAATATTCATTGTTACACAGCCATCATTCCTGTTTTTTCTCCAGACCATTTTGATCACTGCAGAAAGAAACGCTGTAGCTATTAGCAGTCACTTCCATTCTCTTTTACCTTTATTCCCTGACAACCATTAATACTTTCTGTCTCGGTAGAAATGCCTGTGTGGCTAGGTCATACACGTGTTACTGTTACCACGAAATGCAAGACTTTTTGTGTCTGAATTCTCTTCCAGAACAAAATGTTGCAACCTCTTTACACTGTAACTGGCTGTATGTGTTCTGAACTATGATGAAACCTGAGACTATTTATTTATTTATTTAAATTTTATTTATTTATTTATTTGTTTGCTTGTTGTGTTTGTTTGTTTCTTTATTTATTCATTTTGTGGCTGGCTCAGCCTGCCCTGGTGGTGGCGCTGGCGCAGCATGTGGTGCCGGGGATCGAACTGCAGTCCCCGCAGTTGCCTGAGCCCTCCTAAGCAGGCGCTTTAGACTACTGAACCATCTCGCCGGCCCTATTTATTTATTTTTAATGTATTTATTTGGTTGTTACAGGTTTTCATTATGCAGCTTGGGCTCATAGTGATCCTCCTGTTTTCAGCCTTCCTGGTGCTGGGATTATAGGCATGTGCTACCATGCTCCAACTTTTGCCAGCCCAGCTTGCTGGAGCTGCATGTGGTGCCTGGGATCAAACTCCAATCCCTGTGCTTGCCTAAGATTGTCTAAGCAGGTGCTTTAGTCTGTTGAGCTATCTTACCGGCCTGCTCAGAATTTTCTCTCTCTCTCTCTCTCTCTCTCTCTCTCTCTCTCTCTCTCTCTCTTTCTTTCACCAGCTTAGACTTTAGATGAGGTTTCTTTGAAGTCAAGACATTTTTGTGGCCAGCTCAGCCCTCATTGGGGGTGGGGCTGGCAAGGGCACTGGGCATTGAACTGCAGTCCCTGTGGTTGCCTAAGCTTGCCTATGCAGGTGCTTTAAACTACAGAGCTATCTCACCAGCCTGGAGTCAACTTTTATAACCCATCTTGGCATAGCTGTAATGTTAGTCTGTCTGTAGCACTGTCACAGTTCTGCTGTGCTTAGTGGACAATCTCAAAAAAGGAACAATGAGTGACTCTTTGTTTGAATAGATGAGAATATATTAGAAAACACACAGCCCAGATATGTGGTTAGGTGCTGTCAAAATGTCACCTATAACGTAAGTATTGTGTTCTTTTTTCTTGTGCTCTGGTCATCTAGTCTTTTGAATTGTTGGCTTGGGAAAGCTTAGTACTATAGACAGGAATGCATTAAGCACAGTCAGCTTGAGTACCAGTACTTACCCTTTGCGGATTGGACCTGGGGCAACTTACTCGGGCAGGGTAAGCGCTTGTCCAGTCCTGTGTTAGACTGATGCCGTGACTGCCCCATTCAGCTCCCACTGAAACTTTTGAAGCACTGAGCTATGAACAAAGAAGTTCAAGTCAATTGTGCTGATTTGTATTCCTTGGGAGCAACTGGTCATTCTTAACACATCCTTTATAATTTGGCTTCTTTGAAGAATATGTATATATATGTTCTCAGTTACTTTTTCTTTGTTGCTGGGACAAAATATCCTACACCCAAAATTAAGGAAAGATTTTTTTTTTTTTTCCGGAACTGGGGATCAAACTCAGGACCTTGCACTTGCCAGGCAGGTACTTGTACCCCTGAGCTATCTCCCAGCCCCTGGAAAGATTTATTTAGCTCATAGTTAGTGGAGGTTTCAGTCCATACTCAGCTGGCTTCAAGGTAGAGAGGCACATGGAAGAGGCCAGCTCTTCATGGCTGAGGAAAACAGCAAAGAGCAAAGGGAGGAGTAGTGCCTATGGCAGCTAGTAAGCCTCTTTCCCCTCCTTTTGTATGTAGATTATCTGCCCTAGGACAAGTGTAGCACTCACATGCATAATCCCAGCATTGGATCAAGAATTAATCACAAACTCTAGAAGCCTGCCCCAAGGACTGCATGAGGCCATGGGGGGACAACTAGAATGAAATCATATATTCATTTATTATGGGCCTGAAAAACAACTGGAATGCTCATCCAGGAAACAATGTGATCATGTTGTGCTGTCCACTTCTACTCTCAATGCAGGAGAGGCTTCCCTTTACCTGGCTGCCTTCTGTAGGTGGTTTCTGTGTACAGATCACTCTGAGTAGGTTAGCCTGTTTAGCCATATGCCTTTACTT
Source organism: Capromys pilorides (assembly GCA_004027915.1). NCBI lineage: Eukaryota > Metazoa > Chordata > Mammalia > Rodentia > Capromyidae > Capromys > Capromys pilorides. Next base: position 3,547 of record PVKN010027406.1, on the reverse strand, counting down.
GTGACCACTGCATTTCATTTTCATGAAGTGCCTCCTCACTCGCCTGTGATGGACTTGTACGTAGTCTAAACTGATGGCCTCTTTAGGGTCACTGTCAGTGTCTTTTTGCTGGTACCACTGGGTGCTGCCATTGCTGGGTTTCTCTACTTGGGTGACCATGTCCCTTCCCCTGCAGCACAGCCATGGCGAAAGATGAGCGGGTGAACCTGCTGTCCTTCACAGGGAGCACTCAGGTGGGAAAACAGGTGGCCCTGATGGTGCAGGAGAGATTTGGTAAGTGATGGCTTGCTCCTGGGGAATCTGATTCCCTCCGAAGTAGGTATAGAATTGGATTTTCACCTTTTCCATGGAAACATCAGTCCTGTGTGTTTCAATGGCCAAGCAAAAGACAAGGTTGCAGTGCTTAGCAGGTGATTATTAGGGGAGTCCCAAACTTAGGTTGGGAAAAATACATATATTTTTTTCCTGGTGGAAAATAGTAGAATCATAAAAAAAAGCATTTTTTCAATTTGGCATGGGGATGCGTGCCTCTAATTCTTGTACTTGGGAGGCTGAGAGAAGAAGATGGTTGTGAACTCAAGATCAGCCTGAATTATATACCAAGACCCTTCTCAAAAATTATATACCAAGACCCTTTTAAAACATTTTTTAAAAAATCATTTTCAGGGCCAGGGATATAGCTCAGTGGCATAACCACCTGCCTGGTAAGTGCAAGGTCCTGAGTTCAATCCCCAATATTGCAATAATAATAATAATTATTATTATTATTTTCATATTCTTCCAGACTTATTTAGCATATTAAACAATTATAATTTAAGACCAGTGTAGATAGTACTTATCGATTACTGATCTGCGCTCGTTTCTCATTCATATATCTGAAAAGGGTTGAAAGGATTGTCTTATCATAGTCTCACGTCGTATATGACTGATTTCTTTTTTTTTTTGTTTTTGTGGTACTGGAGTTTGAACCTAGGACGTTGGCACTGAATAACATTTCTAACCCTTATGTTATCAGGGTCTCACTAAGTCATTAGGTTGCTTGTGCTGGGCTTGAACTGGCTGTTCCCTGCCTTAGCCACCTAGAGCACTGGGATCACAGGTGTGCGCCACGAGGCCCAGGTGCAGCTGCAATTTTGAATGTGGTTGTGTTGAATGGGTGGATCACTAATGGAGAATTAATATCTTAGCAACACTAAAAATTTTCTAAAAAGTTAAAACAGGGTAAGATGGGTTAGGCCATGATTTCTTAGTTATGATGCCAACACCAAAGGCAGCAGCAAGAAGGTAGATTAGACTCAAACCAAAATCATTAAAATGTTTTGTGCTCTAAAAGGTACTAGGTAAAAAGTGAGAAGAGCAACCTACAGAATGGCAGAAAAATTTCAAATCCTTTATCTGATAAGGAACTTGGGTCTAGAATATATGAAGTTCTTTTAAAACAATAGTATAAAAGGCAAATAATATAATATAAGAATGGGGGATGGATTTGGATAGACCTTTTAAGTGTACAGTAATAAACCCATGAAAAGATGCTGTCCATCCTCAGTGTCAGTGCTCTCACCAGCAGATTTCATCTTTTGGGATTTTTTGCTGTTGGGCTTTGAGCCCAGGTCCTTGCTTGGCCCAGGCCAAGCCAGCAGCTTCAGGTGAGCTACAGCCTTTGTTCTGAGCTTTTTCATCTACCAAAACTGAAATTTGATTCCCACTGCTAGTTCCTTCCTGCTCCCTGGCAACAACTATTCTGCTTGATCTGATTTTGACTATTTTAGTTGTTACAAGTAAGTAGAATCTTGCAATAGTTTTGTCTTTTTTTTTTTTTTTAATTTTTGTGCAAAGTCTCACTATGCAGTTCAGACTCCTAGTGATCCTCCTGTTTTCAGCCGTTCCGGTGCTGGGATTACAGGCATGCACCACCATGCCTGGATTTGGTCACTGGCTGAGGTTGCCCCAGGAGTGGGGCCAGCACTATGTGTGGGGTGAGGGACTGAACCCTGGTCCCTGTACTTGCCTAAGCAGCTGCTTAGTCTGCTTATCTATCTCACCGGCCCTTAACAATTTGTCTTTTTATGATTGGTTAATTGTACTTTGCATAATGTCTTGAAGGTTCATGCAGCTCTTGTGTATCATACAATAGAATTTTCTTCTTTGCTAAGGCTGCATAATAAGGCTGTGTAACTGCAACACATCTTCTTTTTCCATACGAAGGTGGATGGAAACATGGGATGCTTCTGTCTTCTGCTTTTTATAAATAAAACTAAGAACATTGGTGTGTACATAGCTGTGCGGATCTGCTTTTTCTACTTTTGCTTATATGCCTTGAAATGGAATTTCTAGTCATATGGCAATACTCTGTTTAATTTTGGGGGATTGCCACACCATTTTCCACAGTGGATGGCCTGTTTTATAGTTTTTTTCTTTGAAACTAATTTAAAATTTAAAAGTTATGGTACTAACAAGGGCTTCTTTGTACCTTTTAACCAGATTCATCAACCGCTTACATTTTGTTGTATTTCCTTTATTATTTTCTCTCTGTGCAGCAACATGTAGCACGTATGTGTGGCTACATGCGCACATCTACATGTCCAGGGTGCACACTTATGTTGAACTGTGGAGTAAGTTAAGGATGTTGTCCTTTTGCCAGTATTTCCTGTACTTCCTACAAACATTGATGCTTTCTCATAGAACCATGGTGTAGCTGTCAGAATTGTGAAATTTGACATTGATGTCAGGCATTTCATGACCCAAGAAATAAATAAAAAATAATAGGCATAAGGTATTATTTGAGGCTGTAGAACAGTGTATAATAAGTACAAAAATAGAAGTTGATTTGTATTTGTGTTTTTTTTTTTTTAAGGGAAATGTTTGCTGGAACTTGGAGGAAACAATGCCATTATTGGTAAGGCCACCTTTTTTTTTTTTTTCTTCAGGACCAGGGTTCAAACTCACAACCTTGCACTTGCCAGTGCAGGCACGTGTGCCACAGAGCTATCTCCCCGGCCCTGTGGCCACCCTTTTTAGTTTCTTTTTCTTTCAGAATATTCCCATAACCATCTTAAACATAGAAATTGTTTAGGATCTCTTATTTGATATGCTATGTGTACCTAGGACCTAATCCCTGTCTTTAGGTATTTTACTTAGCAGGCAGGATACAAGTTTGGGTTAAAAGTAGGAGAAACTAAGATGGAAAAGTGTTCATGTTTAGAAACTGTCACCTGTGGCCTAGATCCTATGCCTGAGGCTTCCACTGTATTGAGTGTAGCATTAGCTCTTGGTGTTTTTCCTTCTCTTACTTTCAGAAAACTCCAGAATAATGAAGTGACTTGACTTAATGTGACTTGTCAATTCCTTTAGAGTTCAGATACATTAATTGATCTTTAGTGGGATAATGGGAGCTCCTATGTTGGGAAGGAGTGCTTCTGTAAGGTGTTTTTTATTACTTACCTGGATCTCGATTACTTATATTGCCAGTTGTCTGAATTTGGCACAAAAGGAAATAGTCTCTCAGCTTTAATTTTTGACTAATGAAATCTGTAGGTTAACAGAAGCA
>PVKN010027405.1:0-13533 GCA_004027915.1 Capromys pilorides | reverse complement strand
TTGCAGATGAAACTAAACAAGAAATTAAACAACATTTACATTTCAACGAAAATTCAAACACAACCTACCTGAATTTATGGGATGCAATGAAAGAAGTTCTTAGAGGGAAAGCTATAGATTTGAACTCACACATTAAGAAAACAGAATGGAAACAAATAAATACTCTCATGCAGCGTCTAAACCAACTAAAAACAGAAGAGGAAACGAAATCCAAAGCTCAAAGACGGGAGGAAATTCTAAAGATAAGAACAGAGATTAATTCAATTGAAATGAAGAAAACAACACAAAGAATTAATGAATCAATAAGCTGGTTCTTTGAAAGATTAAACAAAATTGATAAGCCCCTAGCTAACGTCATCAAAGAGAGGAAAGGACTCAAATTGAAGCAATAAGGAATGAAACAGGTGAAATTACTACAGATCCAGCAGAGGTTCAGAGGATCATTTATAGCTACTTTGAGAATCTTTACTCTCACAGAATTGAAGACACAGAAGAAATGGACAGACCCCTAGAAAAGTACAAATTACCAAAACTGAATCAAGAAGATATAAGTACTCTCAATAACCCAATAACAGCTGATGAAATATGAAATGTAATAAAAGGCTTGCCAGCAAAGAAAAGTCCGGGACCTGATGGATTCACCACTGAATTCTACAAGAAATTTATAGAAGACATGATCCCAATACTCCTCAAACTCTTCAGCGAAATTGAAAAGGAAGCAATCCTTCCAAAATCATTCCTAGAGGCAAGTATTATTCTGATTCCAAAACCAGAGAGAAATGCAAGTAAAAAAGAGAACTACAGGCCAATTTCTCTCATGAATGTAGATGCAAAAATCCTCAATAAAATCCTCGCCAATAGAATACAACAAATCATCAAGAAGATGATATACCATGACCAGGTAGGATTCATCCCAGGGATGCAAGGATGGCACAATATACACAAATCTATAAATGTAATACACTATATTAATAGAGCCAAAGCCAAAAACCACATGATCATCTCAATTGATGCAGAAAAGGCTTTTGACAAAGTACAACACTCATTCATGTTCAAAGTACCACAGAAAATAGGTATAGAGGGCCTCTACCTCAATCTGATAAAAGCCATTTATGACAAATCAACAGCCAACATAATTCTAGAAGGGGGAAAGCTAAAGTCTTTTACTCTCAAATCGGATACAAGACAAGGATGTCCCCTATCGCCACTCCTGTTCAATATAGTTCTGGAATCATTAGCTACAGCTATTAGACAAGAGAGAGAAATAAAAGGAATAAGAATAGGTAAAGAAGAAGTTAAACTATCACTACTTGCAGATGACATGATAGTCTACTTGGAAGACCCAAAGAACTCCACCAAGAAGCTACTAGAATTCATACACAAATTCAGTTGTATAGCATGGTATAAAGTCAACACACAAAAGTCAATAGCATTCATCTATGCAGATAACAAACACACTGAGAAAGAAATCAGAGAAACAATGCCTTTTACAATAGCATAAAAAAAAGAAATACTTAGGAATTAACCTTACAAAAGAAGTAAAAGATCTATTCAATGAAAATTACAGTACTCTGAAAAAAGAGATCCTAGAGGATTTCAGAATATGGAAAGATATTCTCTGCTCCTGGATAGGAAGAAGCAACATTGTCAAGATGGCTATACTTCCTAAACTGTTATACAGGTTTACTGCAACTCCTATCAAAATACCATCAACATACCTCACAGATCTGGGTAAATCAATCCTCAAATTTATTTGGAACCAGAAAAGTCCTAGAATTGCAAAGACAATCCTCAGCAGCAAAGACAAGGCAGGAGGCATTAGAATTCCTAACCTAAAGTTATACTACAGAGCTTCTGTGCTAAAATCAGCATGGTATTGGCAAAAAAATAGACCTGAGGATCGACGGAATAGATTAGAAAATGCAGAAGCAAATACAAACACACTATACCAATTTATCTTCAACAAAGGGGCTAAACATGCTTACTGGAAGAAAGATAGCCTCTTGAACAAATGGTGCCAGAAAAACTGGCTCTCCTCATGTCGATAACTAAACCTTAACCCAAGTCTATCACCATGCACTAAAGTAAACACCAAATGTATTAAAAATCAAAATACTGAAAGAGAAACATTAAATCTCCTGGAAAAGAAAGTGGGAAAAAACCTTGAAGATATTGGGGTAGGCAAAAGTTCATGGAAAAAAATCAAAATGCACGTTTAACACTTGAAAAGATCTACAAATGGGACCTCCTCTGGCTGAGAAGTCTTTTCACGTCAAAAGAAATTACCAACAGAGTGAAAAGACAACCCACAAATTTCAAAAAATATTTTAACTAATAAGTATGCAGACAAAGGTCTTCTTTCTGTTATTTAGAAAGAACTAAAAACCATTAGGGTCTCAAAATTCAAAGATTCAATCCAGAAATGGACATCTGCGTTGAAAACACACTTTTCAGAGAACGAAATTCACCAAGCCTATAAATACATGAAGAAATGCCACATTACTAGCCATTCGTGAAATGTAAATCAAACCTACAGTTAGATACCATCTCACCCCAGAAAGAATGGCTATCATAAAGAAATCAACCAATAATAAATGTTTGAGACGCTGTGGGGAAAAAGGAACACTTCTCCACTGCTGGTGGGAATGCAGACTGGTGCAACCATTATGGAAAGCAGTGTGGAGACTCCTTAAAAAACTAGAACTACAAATCCCATTCAATCCAGCTATTCCCCTACTGGGGATTTTTCCAGAAGAACTGAAAACATCATACCATAGTTATATTTGTGCACCTATGTTCATAGCAGCACAATTTGTGATAGCCAAATCTTGGAAATAACCAAAGTGTCCATCATGTGAAAAATGGTTGAAAAAGATGTGGTATTTTCACAAAATGGAATATTACTCAGCTATACGGAATGATAGACTTGATGACTTCATTTATAAATGGATATATCTTGAACATATACTCATTAGTGAAATTAACCAGACCTACATATGCCAATATCGCATAGTCTCCCTAATATAAGGACTCAAAAGAAGAAAATAAATAAATAAACAATTATTGGGTGGTACCAGTAATCAATCTCAGGACCTTGCATTTTCTGCATTCTCAACCCCTATAAGTTTTTATTATTATTATTATTTAGAAGAGTGACTTAAATGCAAAATGTATTTGGAAGAGTTAAAAAAAACTAAGATTTATTGTAAGTGTTAATATTTAACTGTTTGACTAATCTTACATATCTATATCTATTAGTCTAAACAGATTTGATGACGAAAATATGTAATATAACCATTGGTAAATTTTTCTTGTTTTGAAAATCCAACAAAAGAAAAAAAGAAAGGAAAGGTCTCTTAAAGCTAACAAGGAAATAGGAAGTAACAATACAGCAGCCACAAGAAGATGCAAAGAAAAATAAAATAAAAATAGCAAGTGATAATGAAGCAGCAGCAGACAGCACAAATGATAGAAAAAGATGATTTACAGAAGTGCTAGCAGAAAATTTTCCAAATATAAGCAAGAAATGCAGTTAAGCAGGGCATATAGAATTCCATGCATACATAATCACAACAAGTCTACACCTGAACACTTAATAATCAAGATTTCAAAAATTCAGCAAAAGAATAGAATATTGAAAACATCTGGAGAGAAAAAATAAGGTCAACTACAATGGAAATCCATTAGAATCACAGGAGATTTCTCAACACAAATTATCAAATCAAGAAGAGCTTGGAGTGAAGCATTTCAGGTTCTGAAAGTAAACAACTTCCAATCCAGATTGATGTACCCTGAAAAATTATTTGTCATATTCAATGGTTATATAAGATCTTTCCATGATAAAGAACAGTTGAAAAAATTAATGAAAACCAATCCATCCCTACTAAGAGTACTGACAGATATTCTAGAAAGATTCAGGAATGATCCCAAGTTGAAGAAAAATAGAAAGGAACCAAGTAATTGCAAAAGGGAAAAATAATTAAAAAGAGGGGAAAAGTACACAATGTATAGCATGAAAATAACATGACAAAGATGAGGCAATCCTATCAGTTATTATCATCAATGTTAACAGTCTCAATTCACTAATCAAATAAACAGACTAGCGTAGTGGTATAAAATACGAAATTCAACAATATACTACATACATGAAACACATTTAACTCCAAAGGAAATTCACAGACTAAAAGTCAAAGGGAGGAAAATGATACTCCATGCCACAAAAATCAGAAAAATGCAGGGTAGCTATCATGGGTGATGACAATGTCAACTTCAAACCACAATTAATCCAAACTGGGGCTGAGGAGATAGCTCCCTGGCACAACTAGCCTGCCTGGCAAGTGCGAGATCATGAGTTTGAACCTCAATCCCACAAAAAAAAAGCATTCAAACAGACAAATAAGGTCACTACATACTTGTTAATGGAAAATTGCAAGAAGAATCGATAAAAATATTAAATATATATGTGCCCAATGTAGGAGCATCCACCTACATAGCACGAATTTTAATAGACATGAAGAATCAAGTGAGCTATAATACAATAATAATGGGAGAATTTAACACACCACTGGCAGAAAGTGATAGATGAACTAGGCAGAAAAAAAAAAAATCAAAGAAAGAAGAGAACTAACCCAAAATTTTAAATAAATTGACTTGGTAGACCTTTACAGAGTGTTTAACTCAGGAAGAACAGAGTACACATTCTTCTCAACTGCACACACGACAGTCTCCAAATTAGAACACATACTGCACAGAGACCACTCTTAAGGAAATGCAAAAGAATGGGAATTATCCCATGTATATTATCTGATCACAGTGCAATAAAAGTGGAAATTAATGAAAAAGAAAGTATAAAAACACCGTAAACATATGGAAATAAAATGACAACATGCTACACAACCAATGAGTCACAGATGAAATTAAAGACGAAATTTTTAAAAAATATAGTCAAATGAAATACAGATACAATCTGAAACGAAGGGATGCAATGAAAACTGTCCTAATAGGAATATTAATAGTGGTAAATTTGTACAATTAGAAAACAGAACAAGCCCAGATAAATGATCATAAGCTGCTCTTCAAGATCATAGAAAAAGAAAAGCAAGTTAAGTCCAAAGAGAGTCAGAAAGTAGAAAATGTAGAGCAGAAATTAATGCATTGGAGGCAAAGAAAAAATACAAAGAATAAATGAATCAGAGTAGATTCACTGAAAGAATAAAGGCTATTGATGAACTCCTAGACAAGCTAATAAAGAAAGAAAGAAAAAACCATTTTTCTTCCTTCCTTCCTTCCTTCCTTCCTTCCTTCCTTCCTTCCTTCCTTCCTTCCTTCCTTTCTTTGTTTTAGAACTGGTGATTGAATTCAGGCCCTTGTGCTTGCCAGGTAAGCACTTATTCTAATGAGGTATCTACCCAGCCCAAAAAACCCAAATTTATGCAATAAAAATGAAAAGGCTGAAACCACTACAGACTCTAGAGAAATTCAGAAGATCATCTATACCTCCTCCCTCCAAAAGCTTGGGAGCTGGGGAGATATCTCCATGACACAAGTACCTGTCTGGTAAGTATAAGATTGTGAGTTTGAACCCCAGTCCCACAAAATGAAAACAAAAACAAAAAACAGAAAAAAAGGTTTATTTTCACAGGATTGAAAACACAGAGGAAATAAACAGTTTGATATCAGATATATATATATATATATATATATATATATATATATATATATCCAAAGCTGACACAAGATGATACCCAAACTCTGATTGCCAACTCAGCCCCAGCCAAAGGGAAATGGTCTGTGCTGCACTTCCCAATCCTTTCCAGACCCAGCCCAAGCCCAGCATGTGTGGGTGAGATCTGCTCCAAGTCCACCATATCATCCCCATATCCAAATCAGCCCTGGCAAGAGTGTGGGGTTCAGTCTCATGGAATACAACAGCAATAAGCTGAACACAGCAGCAGGACCCAAGCTAGGCATATTTGGATGAGTTCACCAATTACAGAAATCCACTGGCAGAGAGGATTAGGATTAGGAAGCAAAATCCCACAATATGGTGTATATAAGAAAAATACTAAAATCTTAAAGAAATTCATAGGCTGAAACTCAAAGGATGGAAAACAATACCACATGCCCCAGCACCTCAGTAAAAAGCAGGGGTAGGAATTTTGTTTGCAGACAGTCTCAACTTCTAACCAAGAATGATCAAATGAAATAAAGAAGGCCATTGCATACCGGTTAGGGGAAAAAAATCAAGAGGAAGTGGTAACACTCATAAATTCCCATGTACACAACATGGGAACACTGAGCTATATAAGACAAATCTTATTGGACATGAAAAATCTAATATCCAATACCACAATCTTAACAGGAGATCTTGAAGCCCCTTATCCTAAAAAGATAGATCAAGCAGATAAAAAATTAGTAAAGAAGTAGCAAAATTGAACCAGAATTTGGAACAAATTGCTTTAGTGGACATACACAGAATTTTCCACCCAACCACTTTTGAATATACATTTTTTTCAACTGCACATGTGAAATTTTCTTAAATAGATCCCATGCTAGTCCATAGGTCATGCTTAAGTATATGCAAGAAAACAGAAATTATCTCATGCATGTTATCTGAGAACAGTTCGATGAAACTGGAATTACACCACAAAAGACACCATAAATACATGGAAATTAAACAGCACCCTCCTCAGCAATGAATGAGTTGCAGAAGAAATTAAACAAGAATTTAAAGAATATCTACAATTTAATGAAAATTCAAACAACATATAGTAATTTATGGATGCAATGAAAGCAGTTCATAGAGGGAAATTTATAGATTTGAACTCAAACATTAAGACAATAGAATGAGAAAAAATAAACATTCTAATGCTGCAGCTAGTACTTCTAGAAAAGGAAGAGCAAACAAAACCCAAAGCCCAAAGACAGGAGGAAATTATAAAGATTAGAGCAGAAATTAATTCAATGGAGACAAAGAAAACAATACAAAGATAGATGAATCAAAAAGCTTGTTCTTTGAAAAATTAAATAAAATTGTAAGTCACTAGCGAACCTCATCAAGTAGAGGAAAGAAAAATCTCAAATCAAGCAATGTAGAATGAAAAGGGAGAAACTACAACAGAGCCAGTGGGGATTCAGAAGATCATTAACAGCTACTTTGAGAATCTTTACTCTCACAGAATTGAAGACACAGACAAAAAGCACAGATTCCTAGAAAGGTACCGTTTACTAAAACTGAATGAAGAAGATATGAGGACTCTCAGTAAGCCAATAACAGCCAACGAAACATAAAACATAATAAAAACCCTACCAACAAAGAAAAGCCCAAGTGCTGATGATTCACAGCAGAATTTTACAGAAATTTACAGAAGATATAACCCCAATACTTCTCAAACTCTTCAAAGAAATTGAAAAATAGACAACGTTCCCAAAAATCATTCCTAGAGGCAAGTGTTATACTGATACCAAAACAGAGAAAGATAAAACTGAAAAAGAGAACTATAGGCCAATCTCTCTCATGAATGTAGACGCAAAAATCCTCAACAAAACCTTTGCAAATAGACTGCAGCAAACCATTAAGAAGATTATAAAACATGACCATGTCAGATTCATCCAAGAGATGCAAGGATGGTTCAATATATGCAAATGTATAAATGTAATACACTATATTAATATAGCCAGATCCAAAAACCACATGATCATCTCTATTGATGCAAAAACTTTTTTACAAAGTCCAACATTCATTCATGTTCCAAATACTACAGTAAAATTGAATACAAGGCAGCTACCTGAATCTGATAAAAACAATCTATGACAATACAACGGCTAACATAATTCCAAATGGTGAAAAACTGAAGTCTTTTACTCTCAGATCTGGTAAAAGACAAGGATGTCCTCTATCACTTTACCTGTTCAATATAATCCTGCAATTAGAACAATTAGACTAGAAACAATTAGACTAGAAAGAGAAAAAAAGGATAAGAATAGGTAAAGAAGAAGTTAAGCTATTATTATTTGCAGATGACATGATACACTACTTGGAAGATACAAAAAACTTCATCAAGAAGCTATTTGAATTAATACACAAATTCTGTAGCATAGCAGGGTAGAAAGTCAATAACCAAAAGCCAATAGCAGTCCTGTACAGAGATAACAAACACACTGAGAGGGAAATTAGAGAAACAATACCTTTTACAATAACACTGCAGAAAATGAAATATTTAAGAATTAATCTAACTAAAGAAGCAAAAGATCTACTCAATGAAAACTACAATACTCTGAAAAAAGAAATCGTAGTGGATATCAGAAGTGGAAAAATATTCTCTGCTCCTGGATAGGAAGAACCAACATTGTGAAGATGGCCATACTCCCTAAGTTATTATACAGATTTAATGCAATCCCTATCAAAATAGCATCAACGTACCTCATAAACCTAGAGAAATCCTTCCTAAAATTTATTTGGAGCCAGAAAAGACCTAGAATTGCAAAGGCAATCTTAGGCAACAAAGATAAGGCAGGAGGCATTACAATTCCTGACTTGAAATTATACTACAAATCTGTGATGATATCGGTATGAGATTGGCAAAAAATAGATATGAAAATCAGTGTAATATATTAGAATTGCAGAACGAACTACAAACACACTGAGCCACCTTATCTTTGATGAAGTGGTCAAACCTGTTTACTGGAAGAAAGATAGCCTCTTTAACAAATGATGCTAGAAAAACTGGCTCTCTACATGACAAAAACTAAAACTTGACCCAAATCTATCACCATGCACTAAACTAATGTCAAAATGGATTAAAGATCTAAATATTAAAATAGAAACCCTGAGTCTCCTCGAAGAAAAATTAGGAGGAAGTTTTGAAGACGTCGGAGTAGGCAAACACTTCATGGGCAAAAATCAAAATGTACAAGTAACGCTTGAAATATTTAACAATTAGGATCTCTTGTTGAGAAGATTTTATACAGCAAAAGAAATTACCGAGAGTGAAAAGACGACCAAGAAATTTTGAAAAATTCTTAATGAAATAATATTCCGACTAAAGTCTTCTATCTAGAATTTATAAAGAACTAAAAAATATTAGGTCCCCAAAATCTAAAGGCCCAATCCAGAAATCATCATCCGAGATGAACACACACTTCTCAGACAAAGAAATGCAAGAAGCTAATTAATACATGAAAAAAAATACTTCACATCACTAGCAACTTGTGAAATGCCAATTGAAACAACACTGAGATACCACTTCATCCCAGAAAGAATGGCTATCATAAAGAAATCAACCAACAACAAATATTTCAGAGGTTATACAGAAAAATGAACCCTTCTCCACTGCTCATGGAAATGTAGACTGGGGCAACCATTACAGAAAGCAGTTTGGAGGCTCTTTTAAAAACTAGGACTGGAAATCCCAGTGAATCCAGCTATTCCTCCTACTTGGAATTTTCCCAAAAGAACTGAAAACATCATATCATAGTAATGTTTGTGCACCTATGTTTATAGCAGCAGAGTTTGTGATAGCCAAATCTTGAAAACAACCAAAATACCTGTCACCTCAAAAATGGGTTAAAAAGATGTGATGTTTTTATACAATGCAGTATTACTCAGCTATAAAGAATGATAAAGTTGAAGCCTTCATATGTAAGTGGATGAATCTTGAACATATACTCATAAGTGAAATAAACCAGACCTACATGTGTAAATACTGTATAGTCTCCCTAGTGTAAGAACACCAAACAAGAAGTAAAAAGAGAAAGGCATAACACAGCTGAATGAAAATCAAGAATTTAATGATTAAAGAACAAATAGACAGCAAGCAGCAAAGTTAGGAAACATGGCATGAGCAAAACCATGAACTTATATACACAGAATAATCAAGACAATAGCCCTAAGAATCTCCAACAGGTTTCTGAAAGTCGCCATTATTTGGTAGAATTCTCATCTTGACTATGTATGTTAATATCTAAGAAGTAAACAATTGCGCTGAGGATAGCAATGTGTAATACTATAACCATACTTGGAATGCCTGACATTCTGGTCTTCTAGATGCATGCTGCTTCTAATGCCATATCAATTATTGCTATACTCTCTCTCAAGTAAATATTTAAAAGTAGTTAATAAAAGTGAAAAAGAGACAAAAAAAATTCCATATGTTTGACCTGCTACAATTTTGTATATGGTTAGATTCATACATTTCTGTGTATAAATGTGTAATTGTTTTGTATTACATTCTGTAAGGATTCATTAGAATGTCAATGGTTGATGGAAAAATACCAGTTCCTTATTATGACTATCACATTTGATATTCAGAAAGAGAGTGATATTAAGCTCAATTGCCTGTGTTATAGAGTAATAATATCACTAAGCTTCTTTTCTGAGGGTTAAAAAGTTTGCAGATCAAAATTTAGAGAAAAAGAAGGACTATAGGGATAGTCAATATTTTACCTTTTGCCGTTCAATGTGAGTGAGGACTTAGGACATGAGAACCTGTACTGTAACATCCTATAAGTCAGTGCTGTCCTAAATTTTCTGTTCAAGGAGTTTATATGGCCACAGAGGAAAGTGATCAATGACGTATAGTTTGCATATGGAGAGTCATGGAGAGAGAAAACATTCTTTTGAGCTTTCACTGAGAGCAAATTGTTCAAGTAATGACTGTGACTCCTCCAGATGGCTGACACTGACAATAGTTCTAAAGAACACTGTACTTGGCTTCTGAGTTAATCCTGAGGGGATTTGGTTGAACTTGTCAGATACAAAAGTTACATTTTTTGTTATATATGTCTTCATTACCTTGGTCTTAACCATCCATCAGAAAAGTTTAAGCATGAGGTATAAAAAGTGAAGCCATATTGATATGCTGAGCTGTGAAAGGCAGAAGCCAACAGCTTTCTCCATTGCCATTTCTGCTGATAACCCACTAGTAGTATGGGCTATTGGACTATACATACAACTCCATTATCTTAGTTGAATGAGAAGAAATATTTGTAACAATTGTGTTTAGAAAATGTATCATGTCTGCAACTAACTTGTTTTGGAACTCTCCCATTTTTCTTTCTTTCTTTTTTTCTTTGAAGATGTTATTTCTTTTTTATTATTTTTAATATGAAATTGCAATGTAACAGTTTCAAAACATGTTAGTAGTACACTCCCAATAATTGATACAATGTACATTGTTGTCCTTATTGTAGTTATACAGAGCACAGGGTGTAGACATGATAAATTTTCTAATGGTTATTGGTATAATAGATTTTGTGTCTTTGATCTAAGAGAAAGTAATTGTATACATAGTCAAATGTTCCATAATTGCAGTGAGCTACTGTCAAAACCAGCAATGTTGCAAGCTGCTTATTAGAGCCTTTTACAGCTCAGCATACTGAACTACCTTTATGTTTTGTGCTTCTTGTTTAAACTTTTCTGCTGGGTGGTTAAGGGCAAGTTAAAGCAAGACCTGAATAACAAAACATAGGTTCTGTATCTCCCAAGATCAGTCAAATCCCCTCAGAATTGAGTTTGGAACGATGAACAGTGCTTTCTAGAACTCTTGTCAGTGTCAGCTGTCTGGATGAGTCATGGCCACTGCTTGACCAGTTTGCTCTCTGTGAAAGCCCAAGAGAATATTTTCTCTCTAGGTGACTCTCCTTAGGCATACTAAACACCTTCAATCCCTTTCCTTTGTGGTCCCTTAATCTGCTGGAACCAAAAATGTGGGAAACCACTGAGTTATAGGATATTACAGCACAGGTTTTATTCTGTCCTGAGTCCTCACCGACCTTGAAGGGCTAGGGCCAAAATATTGGCTATCCTTGTAGCCCTTCTTTTTCTTTAACTTTTGGTCTGTAAACTTATATTTTTAGCCCTCCAGAAGAAAAGCTTAGTGATACTGTTACTCTAAAACATAGCTGCTTGAGCTTAGTATCATTGTCTTTCTGAATATTAAATATCTTAGACTTAACATGGAATTGCTATTTTCCATCAAAGATTATTATTCTAATAAATCTCTGTGGAATGTGATAAAAGCAGTTGCACATTTGTAAACAGATATCTAAAAATATAAGCATGTATCAAATTTTAGCCTGTCCATCCTTTAGCATCTTTCCTAGTCTCTTACTCTCATTTAATACTCTTTTCTGTTTTCTTGTAAACCAACCATTTACTTGAGAGAGAGAGAGAGAGTATAATAGTAACTGGAATTACATTGGAAGCAGCACACATCTAAAAGTCCAGAACGACAGACATTCCAAGCATAGTTTTAGTGTTACATATTGCTAACATCAGTGTCAAAAACCTTCTGAGGTTTCTAAGGACAATTGTCTAATTCATCCTGTGCATATAAGTGCATAGTTTTGCTCCTGCTATTTTTCCTCTCTTTTCTGCTTCCAGTCACTTTGCTGTTTAAACCTTAAGTCTTTGATTTCCATTCAGCTGTGTTATTTCTCTCCATTTTTATTTCTTCTTTTCAGTTCTTACACTAGGGAGACTATATGCAATATTTGCACATGTAGGTCTGGTTTATTTCACTTATGAGTATATGGCCAAGATACATCCATTTATATATGAAGTCTTCTAGTTTATCATTCTTCATAGATGAGTAATATTCCATCATATAAAAATATCACAACTTTTTCAACCATTCTTCCTATGATGGGCATTTTTGTTGTTTCCAAGATTTAGCTGTTACAAATTGGGCTGCTATAAACATACATGCACAGATATCACTATGGTATGATATTTTCAGCTCTTCTGGGAAAATTCCCAGTAGGGGGATAGCTGGATTGAGTGGGATTTCCAGCTCTAGATTTTTAAGGAGCCTCCACACTGCTTTCCATAATGGTTGCACCAGTCTGCATTCCCATCAGCAGTGGAGAAGGGTTCTTTTTCCCCACAGCCTCTCCAACATTTGTTGCAGGTTGATTTCTTTATGATAGCCATTCTTTCTAGGGTGAGATGGTATCTAAGTGTTGTTTTAATTTGCATTTCACAAATGGCTAGCAATGTGGAGCATTTCTACATATATTTGTAGGCTTCTTGAATTTGTTTCTCTGAGAAGTGTGTGTTCATCTCAGATACCCATTTCTGAATTGGGTCCTTGTATTTTGAAACCCTGATGGGTTTTAGTTCTTTATAAATTCTCGATAGAAGACCTTTGTCTGAATACTTATCACTTAAAATCTTTCAAAATTTGTGGGTTGTCTTTTCACTCTGTTGGTAATTTCTTTTGACGTGAAAAAGCTTCTTAGCTACAGGACATCTCAGTTGTTGATTCTTTCAAATGTTGATTCTTTTTGTCCATGAACTCTTTCCCTACACCTGTGTGTTCAAGATTTTCTACCACTTTCTCTTTTAGGAGATTTAATGTTTCCCTTTTAATATTTAGATCTTTTTTTTTGGCTGAGTAATTTTTTTTTATTTTTTAAATCTTATTAGATTTTATTTTAAAAAGTAAAAATAGCAGAAACAAAGATAGGAAAACAGTAACAAGCAAGAGTATATATGGTACAGGATTCTGAAAGCAAGAAAAAATTAACAATGGT
>PVKN010027404.1:0-13536 GCA_004027915.1 Capromys pilorides | reverse complement strand
TTTTAAAGCAGCAGTCTTTTTATTAATTGGCTTTTTGGGGTTTTCTTTAGCCTCCACTTCGCTGGTTTCTGCTCTGACTTTTATAACTTTTCCCCATATAAGCTCTGAATTTTGATTATTCTTGTTTTCCTAGAACACTGAAATGTATCACTAGGCTACTTACTTGGGTTCATTCTATTGTTCTGATGTGTATATTTACAGCTATAAGTATCCCTTATAGTACTGCTTTCATTGTATCCCATAAGATTTTGTATGCTTTACTAGCATTATCATTTAATTCTAGGAACTATTTTATTGCTTCCTTAATTTTCTGTATAATGCACTAATTATTCAAGACAGTATTTAATTTCCATATGTTTACACAGTTTCTGTGGTCTCTTTTACTATTCATTTCTAGTTTAGTGCACTGTGATCTGATAATGTGAATGTCAAAATTTTTATTATTTTTCATTTATATAGACTATATTAGATAGCATGTGATCTGCTTTAGAGAAAGAACCATATGACACCAAAAGAGAATGCATATTCTGTTGTTGTTGTGGGGTGGAACACCCTGCATATCATGACCATTAAATCCATTCGTTTGAAGCTTTGGTCCAACTCTGATAGTTCATCACTGATTTCTTGCTTAAGTGACCTATTTGTGATGGGGTATTGAGGTCTCCTGTGGTAATTGTATCAATGTTTGTTTGATCTTTGGTGTCTGTTAGTGTTTTATGAAATTTGGTGCACTATGCCTTAGTGCATATCCAGTTATACCTGAAACACAATCTTGATTCTTTCCAGGATTCAGGTCCCAAGTCAAGTTGGATGAAAATAAAATCAAATCCAGCTTCAATGTAGGCCTCATGAGAAAAGTGAATTCAGTTCTCATGCAGTTCAGTTTGCAACCAAGAATAGTAG
Source organism: Capromys pilorides (assembly GCA_004027915.1). Lineage (NCBI taxonomy): Eukaryota > Metazoa > Chordata > Mammalia > Rodentia > Capromyidae > Capromys > Capromys pilorides. The sequence goes on along the minus strand of PVKN010027404.1, from coordinate 12,633 downwards.
AAAGACTTGATATTGTGAATGAGTTACCACTGTATGCTTAAAATTGTTACCTCTTCCTATTGAATGGTAACCAATAAGTCCTTCTTTGCTTCCTTAGATTATCTTTATCTTGAAGTCCACTTTGTCTGAAAATAAGACAAAAATTTCTACTTGCTTTTGGTTCATTGTTGCATGAAACGTTGCTTTCAATTCTTTCATTTTTGGTTTATTAATATTTTTATGTTAAAAGTATTTCCTGTATATAGCATACAGTTGGATTTCATTCTCTTATGTATTCTGTTAATCTGTATCTTTTAACTAGCTGGTGCAGTTGATTTATAATGAGTTATAATTGGTAAGTGTCGACTTATTCTTGCCATCATATTTCATCTTCCTATTGCTTTTGAGTTTCTTTCCCACACACTTATTTGCTAATCCCTACGAGGTGCATTCATTTTACTGGAGCTTTTGTTACTATTTGCCTCAATGTTTCCTTCTACTGTAATTTCAGAAAACTTCAGAGTGTTATCTTTGTGATGATGATGTTTATTAAGGTTTTCTTTAGCACAGGAATCCCTTATTTGTCCATCAATTTTGAAAGATAATTCTGTAGCAAGTAATAGTTGTGTCTGGATATTCTCTCTTTTTGCTTGGCCCATTTCATTCCAAACTCCCCTTGCCCTTAAGGTTGACTGCTGAGCAGCTCATTGTAATTCTGATGCATTTTTCTTTAAAAGCAATTATTAGGGTTGGCCAACTAGCTCAGCAGATTAAAGCACCTGGAAGCAGCAAAGGGGATCAGGGGTTTGATCCCCAGGGCTGCTGTTCCAGCCCCATGCTGAGATGGGAATAGAGACTGGGAGTGGTGGCACTCCTGTGATCCCAGCTCTTGGGAGACTGTAAACAGGTGGATCATTATAGGTCTGATCTAGTAGTGAGACCCTGAACATGCTGTAGACCCAACTCTAAAAAACATATAAAAAAGTAAATGAATAAAAATAAAAAATAAAAGCAATTTTTGTTCTTAGCAGCCTTCATAGATTATGTTTTTGTGTTGAATTTTTAGTATTTTAATTATTATGTGGAATGCAGATACCGTTTTTCTCATCATGGTTATTTGTGATCCTATGTGTCTCATTTGTCTGTATGCTAAATATTTTTCATGTGTGGAAAATTTTCTGCTATTACTTTTGCAAATAGATTTTCTATGTCCTTTGTATTGTCTTGTAAATTGTCATGAATTGCAATTACACTAGTCTTAGTTTTCTTTCAGTTAGCTAGCAGGTGTTCATCTATTTTTCATGTTCTTTTGTCATTTGTAAGCCATCTCTCACTAGTTGATCATTGGTTATATCCCTATCATCCAGAGAGAACACTATCTTCAAATTGGTCACTTCTGCTGCCATATGTTCAACTGTATGATTTTTTTTTATGTATTGCTGATCTTGCTTTTTATTTTGGCTGTGTCCTCCTATTCCTAGCTTGTCAAGAGTGCTGTCATAATTTAAAAGCATACATTTGTCAAAAAAAAATTTCTGTATCAATTAAGAAAACTACATGGCATATTTCCCTATTTTGTCAATGGAACAGGTTACACTGTGTTTTTATATACCAGGCCATCTCATAGTTCCAACCAGTCACCATGCCATGGTTACCATCCTCCTGACGTGCTGTGAAATTTGGTTAGTCTTCTGCTGAGGTCTTTTTGCATCTGTACTCATCAGGAATTCTGGTCTGGTTTGTTTTGTTTTGTTTTTTGGTGGTGTTTTGCCTGGCTTTCGTATAATGCTATTTCTGGCCTCATAAAACATGCTAGCAAGTATTCCTTCTATAATTTTTTGGAAAAATTTGAAGAGTGGTACTAAAATGTATGATAGAATGGAGCAGTGAGGCCATCAGGTCTGTGGCTTTTTGTTTTGTTTTATTACTTTTTGTAGTTTGAAACAAGGTCTTTCTGTATATGCTAGACTGGCCTTTCAGTTGGTATGCAGCTCAGGCTAGCCTCAGACAGCAACCCTCCTACCTCAGCTTCCCAAGTGCTGAGATTACAGGTGAATGCACCCCACTCAGCCTAGGGAATTTCTCTGATGGGAGACCATTTGTTACGACTAACTCATTGTTAAGTACAGCCTGTGCAGATGTTTTATTCATCATTCAGCCTTGAAAAGTTTTGTTTTTCTATGAATTTGCTGGTTTCACTGAGGTTATATAATTGTCATACAGTTGTCTCAACTCTCTCTTTTTCTCTCTCTGACTGTTTTTATTCAATGTAGAATTAGAAACAATGCCTTGTTTTCATCACTGATTTTGTAGTTTGACTCTCTTAGTACAGAAGTGTTCAATTTTGTTCATCTTTTCAAAGACCCAGATTTGGTTCCTTTGCTTTTGTCTCCTGCTTTTCTGTTTTATTTATCTCAGTCCTAATCTGCAATATCTTTCCTTCTGTTAGCTTTTAGGTTAGTTCTTCCTTCTCTACCTTAAACTGTAAGACTAGCTGCTGATTTTATATTCTTGTTATTTTTAATGCAAGTGTTTATAACTGTAAGTTTCTACTTTTGCCCTTCTTTGGCTATAAATTCTGGTAGCTGTATTTTCATTTCCATTCATTCTCGGGTATTTTCTCAATCCCTTGAGATATCTCCTTTAAGCCAATGGTTGTAGAAAAGTATATTGTTTAATTTCCAAAAATTGTTGAGTTTCCCAGCTTCACTTTATCCCCTTCAGGATAACTACTTTTTGAGATTTACTGAGATTCATCCATCTCCTAACACAGGCTCTGATGGGCTTGGGAAGGGTCTGGGTGTGAGCTTCCTGGGTGTGCATACCTCAATAGCTCACTGTGTAGCTTACATCCTCTGAGTACTTCTTCACCTCTGGTTGATTGTTCTGTCCGTTGTTCAAGGAGGCATAGTGAAGTCTTCATGACTGTGCAACTGTGATTTCTTCCTCCACTGACTCAACCTCAGATTCATATAGTTTGGTCTGACTCACACCACCTGCTGTTTCTCAAATGTTCCAAAGTTCTGCTGCCCCAGGATTTCTGCATGTACTCCTGAGTCGAATCATCTTTGCCTTCGTCATGTGGAGCTTCAGACCAGCCCATCTAGGCCTGCTGCCCACTCTAAGTGCCCACCTGGGCCTAACAGTACAGCTAATCACAGCCAAAAGTGAGGACTGCTGCACTATAGTGACAGGTGTCGGGTCCTCTGGAGGATCCCTAAACAGTGTTCCTATCATCACTGCCTATGGTCAGGGAGTTGAGCTCTAATATTTCAACTGTATTTTTAACATCTTGAGATCCTCTTTGGAACTTTTTTATAGTTTCTCATTCTTTTCTTTCTCTCTTTTTTAATGTATTTGGTGCAGGGTCTCACTACACAACTCAGATTTGTACTGATCTTCCTATTTTTAGCCACCCCAGCGCTGGGATTACAGGCATGTGCAACCATGCCTGATCCCAGCGTCCAGCTCAGCATGTGCAGCATGTGGTGTCAGCGATCAAACCCCAGTCCCTGTGTTTGCCTAATCAGACACTTAGTTGGCTGAGCTATTTCGCCAGCCCTTTCCCTTTGTTTTCTATGCTAGCCATTCATGTCTTGCATCTGTTTCTTTAGCTCTACTAAATTTTTATTGCTTCTTTTCTAGTTTTTCTGATCATTTGTGTAACTAAGATCGCTATTTGATTAGTTATGTCTTCTTCAAATTCACCAACCCTTCTATTGATGTGTTTTACCTCTACTTCTGTCTTCTGACGTTTCTGTTGTGTGGTTTCTTGATTACTTCACCCTTAATGCCTACTGAACTAGTTTGGGGAGGTTTGAGGGATCTTGGAGGTCTTTTATTAGTTTGTATCTTTGTGCACTGTTTTGTTATTGTTTCATTTTGGCTTTTATAATTGTGTTTGTTTCTTTGGCTCAGTGTCTTGGTTCTTTGAGAATTAGTTGTAGTATTATGTATGTGCTTAGGCAGTCCAGATATTGGCAAATAGAGAAAATTGATTGATGTCACCTTGGTTAGAACACTAAGTTACCCAGAAATAGGGAAAGAAATATTAGTTAGATACTGACAAATCCTAACAATCACTCACAAATTGCCCCCTTATCAGAGTAAACAGAGCCATAATTCAGTGAAGACACCACTGCCACCCACATCTTGATTTACAGTAATTCAGAGCACCAACTACTGTTGGATGTAGGCAGCAGTGGAAGAGTTCAAATGTACCAATGGACTAAATGCCATCTCCTTCAAGTCCACTACCCTAAATATTATACTCACTAAACGTGCTATATAGGACCTGTGATCCTCCTGCCCCAACCCTAGGCTTCCCAGTGACCCCACGAGGTGCCTGTTTAGCTCTCACCCTCTCATGGCCTGTCTCCCAAGGCTCTCTCTCACTTGGTCTCTGTAGAAGAGTAACACTTCAGTCCCAGAGTGAAACTTATTCCTCAGTGTTGGTCATAGCCTCAGCCAGGTCCGTCTTTTGGTTGACACCTCTGTGGTCCTGCACTGTGGAGAATGCAGGAGCAGAGCTAGCTAGTGTTTGGTAGTTTGGCTGCTCTCCTCGTGCCTCCCAAACAGATTTCATGAGACCTGGGCTGGAAGCAGCAGTGAGAGGTGGGGAATGTGCAAGGCCTCTCTTCTGCTTCCAACATAGGTTGCGTGGTGCTAGAGCCAGCAGTGTCATCGGCAAGGGCGAGGTATCGAAGTATAGGCTTCACTGTACTTCTGCATGGGAGAAGCTCTTGCTTTGGAAACTTAGATTTTTAATTAAATCTTTTGGGGGCAGACTTTATAGAAAAATTATCCAGAGCTGGGGAGATAGCTAGGCAGTCTTAGCACCTATCTGACAAACACAAGGATCTGGGTTGGATCTCAGTACTACATGCTGTGCCAGCTTCAGAAGCCTGGACATGATGTGCCAGCCCTGAAACCAGAAACAGGAGGATCACTGTGAATCAGAACTGTGCACCAAGAGCCTTTATCAAATAAATAAACACAAAAGTATAAAATTGTTTTTAAATTTATCTAAATTTCAGCATTATATTACAGCCACATTAAATTATTCCCCAGTTAGCATTCATAATAAGCAGAAAAGAAAATGAAGATCATGGAACTTGCTTATGTCTGAAATATTATCAGCAGATACAGTAACAAAATGGTTCAACCACAAAATGAACATGTTTTGAGGCAGTCATTTCCACTTTCTCCACACCCTCAGTGCTAAGTGAGTCACGCATGGAATGCGACTGTCTTTATAATGGCAGTTGATTGTAAGAGGTATTTTTACAGTATAATAAACTGAAAGTAAGAGAGAGAATTAAATAACCAAGAGACTCTTCACTAAAAATATAATCTCCTTCACGAAAAATGTAATCCTGATTTTAGAATTTCTTGTTCAGATCAAATATTGGCTCAACGGATAGTTAGAAATTTTCTTCAGTCACTTGCAAGAGGCAAGAAGTATGCATTGTAAATATTTGATTAAAGAAAAAATTTCTGTTTTCATCTTAATAAAAAATGAATAATTTTTTAAGCTATAAGGTAAGAATATGGGTGCCCACAGGTGCTGGGAGGATCTGAAATCCTGAAGAATGACAGTGTAGTCAGAGAACATAACGGTGCCCTCTGTCTTCATCTTTTGCTGTTTGGGGAAAACATTGAGTGGGATTATTAGCACTGAAGCTCAGAATGTTGGACAATAGCCACAGCTTTTAATATTTAAATTTTATACAGATTACATGTCAATTGATGTTGCAACATTTATTTATGAATTCTGAATGAATTAACCCTTTTCTTAACAGAATTATGAGAAGGGCCAGTCAAACAGCTCAGTGAATTAAAGTGCCTGCAAGCAGGCGCAGGGACCAGGGTTTCCATTCCCAGGCCTGCCGTGCGAGCTCCACCTTGGGTGCACATTGAGACAGCAACTGAGACCGGGTGTGGTGGCGTGTGTCTGTATCCCAGCTCTTCAGAGGCTGTAAACAGGTGGATCACTATGAGTCTGATCTAGTAGTGAGACCCGGAATACCCTGTAGATTCTTCTCTAAAAATATAAAAAGAAAACAATTATGAAATGCATGAATCACAAACATTGAGCAGAAATACTAACATTTTAAAAAATTACTGAACTGGAATATTATATATAAAACATTATATTTAAAATTTGCATCTGAGATGAATATATACTTCTCAGATGAAGAAACACAAATGACAAATAAATATATGAAAAAATGTTCAACATCAGTGGTCATTCACGAAATGCAAATTAAAACAATGCTGAGATTACATTTCACCCTAGGAAGAATGGGTAGCACTAAGAAGCCCACCAATAACAAATGTTGGAGAGGCTGTGAGGAGAAAGGAGTTCTTCAGTGTGGAGATGCCTCAAAAATTAGGATTAGAAGTCTCATTCAACCCAGCTATGCCACAGCAATATATGAGCACCTGTTTTTATAGCAGCACTATTTGTTAGAGCTAAGCCTTGGAAACAACCAGTAGCCATCAACTGAATAATAGATATAAAAAAAAAAAGACGTGATAATTGTATATAAAAAAGTATTAACTCAGATATAAAGAAAGATAAACTCAAGACTTTATCAGGAGGCTGGGGAAATAGCTCGATGGCCTAAGTGTCTGTCTAACAAATGCAGACTTGGGTTTGATGCTAGCCCTGAATCCTCAGGCACATCATGCTGGCCACTAAAGCTAGGCATGGTGACAAGCATCTGTAACCCCAGCACTAGAGAGGTTGAAATAGGAGGATCACTATGTGTCCAAGCTCCGTAGTAAGACCCTGTACCAAATAAATTAATGAATAAAAGATTTAAAAAATTAAGACTTCTTTAGATAAATACATGAAAAGAGACCATACTCATAAGGGAAATAAATCAGACCCTCATGTGTGATCATTATATAGTTTTCCTAGTGTAAGAACCTGAAAAAATAATTAGAATCTGAAAATTACAGTGGATAATGTGTTATGGTTTATATCTAGTTATCCCCTCAAAGCCTCATGTAAATCATGGGGCTGTCAAGCTCTCGCCTCGAGGGGTGGGGCCAAGGAACCAGGGTGGGGTTTGAGGGGCGTGGCCAAGAGAGGCTCAAACCATTAAACTGACAGCACTCCCTGTCAGAGCCCCCTCTCCCAGGCCTGCAGTCTTTGGAGGTATGGAGTGAATCATTCTAAACACTGGACACGGTGGTGTAGTCTCAAGGTCTTGCTATGCAATTCAGGCTGCTTTAAATTATGAAATCTTCAGTAACTGTGAGCTAAATAAACCTTTCCTTCCCTAAGCTTGTGTGTTGGGTATTTGTCCCAGCAATGAGAGAAAAGTAACTAAAACACTGTGAAAGGGGAAAACTGTTCACAGGGAAGGAGCAACTGGGATGAGGGAAAGGATAAAAGTAAGAAGGAAAGAAAGGAAAAAGAAATATATTTGTATATACACAGGATAGCTTGGATAATTGAATTGCTGATTTCTGCTGGTCTAAAGAGCAGTTAATCTTAATTTTTTCTCATTTTAATTTTTATAATTTTTCATCAGTCTTGCAGCCTTATATTTGATAATCTGAACAATTAATTTGAAGACAACAATATGTAATATAACAGTCATTGTTGAATTTTTGTCATTTGGTTTGGTGAAATTCTGCATTGTTCTAATGTTTTTCTTTTTTTTGTTTTGCCATTTTTTTATTCCCTTTAAGAGTACAAAAAACATTAAACAAAAATGTCTGCAGTAAATAAGCACAATCTGAGATTCAGCATTTTTTTTTTGCAAAACCATAGTTTTTATTAAAACTTGAGGTAGAGGAGTTGACAAAAACATGAAAAAAGCTGAATGAAAAAACATTATTACAGGGGAAACAGCATTAACAAGTTGGCCAATTATTTTCTGCTTTTACAAGGTTCCAAGAGAGGTACAAGAAGAAAGCCTAAGTAGGTTTGCCTTGAGGGTTTGGACCATTTTCACACTCTACCAAGAAAAGCACAGGGAAGCAGATTTAGTTACTATGGCAGAGTAGTGTCTACATTACCAAATGAATGGGGCTTGGGTTGTAGCTTGGTAGTAGAACAGTTGCTTAGTATAAGGAAAGGTTCAATCCTCAGCATGGGAAACAAAACACAACGAAAAGACCAACTCAGCAATTGTGTGCAGAGTAATTTTTTACACCATTTATTTGCCTTTGTGTGGATGTGACTTTAATTTCCCATTCACTGCTTGATTTTCTTTCTTTCTTTCTTTCTTTCTTTCTTTCTTTCTTTTCTTCCTTCCTTCCTTTTACTTTCTAATATTTTTGTCTTCATTTTGTTGTGAACTGATAATATGGTGCTTATCACTGTCTCATGTTTCTTCACCCAACAAGTATCGAAGCTGCCCCTTTGCCTACAGCATGGCAGGCAACACCCTACAAATAGGAGAGGAAGGACTGAGAGTTTGCATAAGCTTGTGGAATGTTCCAGATGGAAGAAATTTTAAACATTCATGAATTTCACTTTAACTGAAATAATGTGTGTGTGTTGACAAGGGCAAGGAGTTATAATTTACAAAGTTAATGGTGGTAAGTCGTGTAACCAATGCAAAGTCGCTGCCCCACGGAGAAGTTGCTGAGTTGCATATTATCATGGAAAAGCTATAATTTAAAAGTAATCAGAAAGAATTGGCCAACATCAAAATGTAACATAAACCTAATATTAAGGGTTTTTTGAAAGATGAAAGGAAATGTTTTATCCCTCTATTTCAGACATTCAACCATTTTTTGTGCAAGAAAAAAAGCAGCCTTGAGAATTTAACTACCATTTCAGGTATAGGCCAACAGAAATATAATATAAATGTTTAAAAACTGAAAATGGAGTCTAAAGTGTTGTTTGTTTTCCTTGGTTTCCCCTGATTTCTAGTTTTATAAAATTTGATCTTTCTAGGGGCCTGACTTTTCATTTAATTCAATTATTCTATATATTCCTCACATGCACAGGGTAGACTTTTATCATATATGTTATCTCTGACCACTTAGAAGTTACAAAGTGCTTTCTTTCAGATGTCCACAGTGTTTGGATTAAGGCACGATAAGTTTTAAACAAGCCAAAAAGTTATTTCAAACAAGGTCTGCATCATGAGCAGTTGTTAAGAAGAGAAGGGAGGAAGAGAGTTAGTACACTTCAGTGCAATATTAATGCACATTTTTCTAGTGTGCAAATCAGTAATCTCATAAAGAGCTAAATTTTTATACTTCAGATACGGCTAACCAAGAAGAAACAAAACATATGGTAAATCATGTATCACTGTATCTTGGACAGGTCAGGTGGCAATAAATCTGTTCCTGACTCTCTGTGCCTTATTGTTTTTGGAATCTTACATTTGCAGCCCTGAACGCTGAAACCATTTGTCTCCTGATGGAGAATGAGTAGGTAAACGTTGCATTGTCTCTATGTAGCCAGCTGATTATGAAATTTAATTTCTTATTTTCACACAAAGCTTTCTATTTTCAGGAAGATCAGTTTCTCTGCATATGTCAGCCAGTAAATAATACATGCATTGGTAAGAGTCATGTGTATGGACCACCAACAGCTTTGCTTTGTAAGGACATAGAACTGTATATTTCAAGTTTCATAGACTATCACTGTACTCATAGTAGTATTATTTAAAGTGGAAGACAATATCCTGGGGCTTGTATAGAAAAATGAGAGAATTGTGGGATCATAGAAAGTACTTCCATACTACTGTAACTTATTCAGCTATATTGAAATGATTTGATGCTGAAGGAAGAAAGCTAAATACCATAAATAGTAAAGATGGTTATATGCTGGTATCCTTTGCAGTATGGGCTCTCAGGCAAGCAAACTAAAAGTTTGTATGAAAGAGAAGATATTAATAGAAGTGTGTAATGTGGAACCCAGGAACTCCTGCTATGGAGAAGGAATATACAGTGGTCACAAAGATATGTTTAAAATACCAAAGAGATATACTCAGCACACTTAAGATGAATAATAACTCGGCCAAGAGATTTTATGTTTGTTGTACATGTCAAATATTGGGTAGTTAATCTTGACATAATGGTTTAAGAAAATTGTTACCCTTTGAACTATTTATTAGCAAGTTGATTTGAGGAAAATTATTAGCAAACAACATACTTCACCCAGAAGCTCTTGGTCTGGCCACTTTGAAACTTGGAGCAATCTTTGCTCTGTACATTCTCCATTATCATGTTCACCCCTTATCACAGCCATCAGGCACCCTGGTGAGAAGGAACAGATGGGCTTCTTGATGTGCACTACTGTTGGCCTTGGAGGACTGCTTATGTTCACAGTGACATATTTACCTTCCCCAATACAACTGCCTTTGTTTCCTCAGGCACAGAAGTACGTTGGCAATTTGATGGCACCCTTTTGCTTTCTCTTTCCCAAAGTTGTAAAACTTTCTAAAACCAAGAAAACTAGAGGAGTACTGTCTATATAATTAAGTCATAAGCAATTCCTACCTGTCAAGTGTACATTTTAGTTCTATTCTTCATTAAAGAAGGGGTCGAAAACAGCCAAATTTGCTTCAAAACAATGCAAATTAAAGTATATTCAAAGCACTAAGAACTAAGGAAAATAGGACTTGTGTAGAAGACTTATTTTAGGAATTCAGAATGTTCATTAAGGGTTGGAAGGTATAGGTTAGTGGTAGAGTGAAAACACATTTATTAAAAATAGTTGTTATAGTCACATAGTAACATATCTCTATGTACCTTTTAACTAGTCAGAGTTATAGCAATTTCAGCTGACACTTTTAAGAGATTTGGAACTTATCTTCACGTTAGAAGCATAGAAACCTATCTGTGAGTTAGTGTGGTTTAACAATGTTATGCAGCCAATAATTCTACATCTGTGATGTCTCTCATTCTCTCCCCTTTATCTTCTTTATCTTCTCCAGTTACTGCAATATCACTGAAACTGGCCTCTCAGCTTCCCACCCTCACTCCTTCTGGTCAATGCCGCACATTGCAGCCCTAATTAGTGTTGCTAAGACTGTCTGTCTCCCTTCCACCACTCCAAAATCCTAATACACAAGACACAGCCTTCAGGGAAGTCAAAGTGTAGACCACATTTACCTATAATCTCATTTTGTGTTCCTTATTGTCTCACACATTAGAATGACATCAAACTTCTTCCAGTTACCTGAACTTATCCCTCCCCCTCAAAGAGAAAGATTTCATAGCCCACCTTCATCTCCTGGGTAACTTGTTCTTAATCATTCTTTAAATTTTATCTTCAGTGTCAATTGCCTGTAAGAGTTTTCACTGAATCCCTCAGAACTAGTTGGGGCCTTGGTCTAGCTGTGCATCCTGTAGCTCTCTACATTTGCCCATCACAGGACTGTGTGCTCATGTATCCATTCCTGAACACATCTAGTACTATGCACTCTCTTTTTCATGGTCAGTCATAGTGATTAAGCTATGGCATCCCCAAAAGTATGTGCATATCCAAACCCATGAAACCACTGGTGTGACTTTATTTGGAAAAGAGATATAGGCAGATATAACTAAGAATTTGGGGATAGAATTATCTTGTATTACCCTGATAAATTCTAACCCAATATCCTCATAAAATGTAGAAAAGTATAGGACACAAAAGCAGAGGAAAAGACCACATGAGGGCAGAGGCAGAGACTGCAGGAATAGCACTTCAAGCAGAGGAGGAGAAGCTGGAAGTGGAAAGGAAAGATTCTCCCCTTGGGAGAATACTGCGCTGATAGTGCATGTTGGTATCTGGCCCTAATATGAGAGGTTCAAAACAATCTTTCTCTTTTATGTGATTCAACTTGTTACAGCAGCCTCAGGAAACTTCAAGCTAAAATTTGAACTTTAGATAATTTGAAGGCAGGTACAATAATCCTATAACTATCATTCTCTGCTCTGTACCTAACATGCACCTGATATATGATTTGCACTTGTTAAATTTGTCAGTGAATGACTGAGTGAAGACAAATATGGCACCATAAGCATCACCTTAGTGCAAAGAAATAAATACAAGGTCTACTTTTTTCACTCCTCCTGCTCCAGTAAAATCACTTAACTGCCTGCTCCTCTGGGATGTCATCGCTGTAATTCAACCAATTACATTTTCTTTGGTGACTTTATTATACAATTGTGTGTGTGCATGTGTGCATTGAAATTCTCATGGGCTTTTAGACTTAATAAATATGACATTCCTGGGCTGGCAAAATAACTCAGCAGTCATAAGTACCTGCTTAGGTAAGCTTAAGTAAGTACACAGGGACCCTGCTTCAATCCCCAGCACAACATGCTATGCCAGCTCTACCCCCAGGGTGGCTGAGCTGGCCACAAAAAGAAGAAAAAAAAAAGAAAAAAAATGACATTCCTCAATAGCCCTTCCCTATTCAAATTATATCAACACTACACTGACATCTGTCTTCCATAAAGTATTGTTTTTAGGCTTATGGATGCTCTTAAATATTGTCTTATTCCTTGGAACTATAAAATTCACTAGACTAAGAAAAACATTTGAGTGAAAACTAATATTTACTGAAATCTTTCAATTAAAAAGTATTATACCCTTTATCAGTCTAGGAAATATTCTTTCTGATAGTTTACATATATTAGCTTCTCCCATTGTTTTTGTGGCTTTTAGCCACAGTTCTTAGGTATTTCATT
>PVKN010027403.1:0-13524 GCA_004027915.1 Capromys pilorides | reverse complement strand
TGGAATGTGAATACATTTCAAAACAGGCAGCTGTAGTACAATCTGGACAAGGCCAACTTATTTATCTTTTCCAGAATTAAGTTCCCCATAAAAATCAATTATTTAGACACATTCTACTTTGTATTTGAAGTATCTCTTAGTAAACAATTTTTCTCTTCTCTCTAGAATTCCCTGGTGATTTCCCAGGGAAACTCACCACATCTGTCAGAATTGAAAGTCAGGCCTGGATTGAAGTGGACATTATTGATCAATATGTCAGTGCTAGGAAAGTACTGCTAGCTTGCTTCTCCTACTCTTTCCTGGAGTCGCTTTCTTTCAGTCAAACACACTAGCCCAAATGGCTCAATGAAAGTTAAAAGACTACAGACCTCGGCCTCGAATTTAGCCAAATCATCAACCAATGGAGATCAGAAATCAGAGAAGTGGACCTTGTGGAAAGAGATGCAGAGGATGTCACACCTTCAAATTATCTTGCTCTCCTCCCAATCAGGCTGCCAATCTATGGAGTTCTCATAGTCTTGATAGCCATTAATTTGATAAAGATCTCTGAGATATCTTCTAATAATCCAGCCCTGTGGGAGGTACTGAAGAAACAATAGTGAACACAACTGACCAAATATGTGCCTTTATGAGCTCTACTTTTTCTATCAGTGTAAAAAATGAAGTTTTGTTTTTTTGCTTACACAGTACAGAAAGGCAGGAACAAAGGTGAGCATGGGTAAACCTGGAAGAAGGGCCTCAGAGTACCAGAGAAAGAAGCCCGGGGGAAGGTGAAGATGTGGGAGCCAGCGGTCATGTTGTAAAAAGACACAGCTCCAGCCTCATAGTCCAGAACAACTCCCACCACCAGGGGTCGCTCAGATAGCTTAAGGACAGTGTGGGGCAAGGTCAGTGCTGCATAGCCATTGTCTGTATTCAGCCGGATTACCCAGAACCCTCTCTCAGGCTCCTGTATCATGCCAATGCCCCGCTGCACATTTCCCATACAAACTCCCACATCCCAAGCTTTTCCTTCTCCAACATCCACTTCGAAGTAGTGTCTTCCTGAGGTGAAGCCTTCAGAGCCCAGGACACAGGGGAGGACAGTAAATCTCCCAAAGGAATCTGCAAAGTTGTGCTGGCCGCACCCAAAAGACACGCGTCTCTGATCCTCAGACAGCGTTAGGACAGGATGAGCTGTATTGGGATCCAGAGTCACATTGACTATAAAATAAAGAAAATTTACAGTTTTCATGGTGGTAATGACAAAATGAATTCTTAAGAACATCAGCCCGTGTTGAACCCAGTTCTTGTCCCTAAGTAGCTATGTAAGCCTACAGTAAAGAAAAAATCAGCACATCTGGTGCAGTGATTCATGGGGAGGATCTAGAGAGCTCATGTTTTCCTGTCACTTAGTCAAATTCCTGGGATTTACTAGGAAGCCAATAGGGGCTAATAACAATATAAAAAGCAATGTTCATTTTCGAGAGATACAAAGAGATGGTTGCTCTTTGTCCAAAAACCTAGTTCTTTCTTGTAGGCCCCCAGAGATCAGAAAACAGTGGAGTGAAATTTGGCTTTTTCCTTTCTCCATTTCATAAGAACAAATAAATTCAAGAAGAAATTAGTAGAAGGATGAAATAACGATTATAACTATAGATGCACTGGACACTTGTGCACCTGACTTCATTAAACCAACACAACTAAATATGAAATGTCAGGGGGCTGGGGAGATAGCTCAGTAGAATAAGCACTTGCCTGGCAAGCACAAGGGCCCGAGTTCAATCCCTAGTTCTGCAAAAAATTAAAATAAAAATAAGAAAAGTAAAATGTCAGATAAGCATCAACATAGCTATGGTCGGGGGTTTTGATGCGTCACTGTCACAAACAGACAGATCATTTGGGCCAAAAAAAAAACAAAAAACTGTAAAATAAAAATAAATATCATCACACCTTCAAACAAACGGTTTTAATGAGTATCTACAATTTTACTTGGATTCAGACATAAAACACACAGTCTTCCCTGTAGCAGATGGAACTTTTTGAAGCTTATAGCAAATGTGAGCCCATGAATCAGACTTTGACACATCCACTGATCCTCTGTGCACTAGCAGATTAGAGTGCAATGCAGCTAGAAATCAATGGCAAAGATTTGCCACCTGCCATTCTGAAAGAGTGTACATAATACACTCTTGAATAATCCTTGCCCCCAGAACACATCAATGAAGAATCTAGACAGTCTCTTCAATCTAACTATAATGCCACTATAGCATGCCAGAACCTACTGAACACAATGAAAGCGATCTTAAGAGAGAAAACTCACATCAGAAAAACATAGTGAATCCAAAGAAATAACCTAGTGATGCACCTCAATGTTTCAAAGATATGAGTATTTTGTATTTTAGCCTCAATTTTATGTCTGCTCTGATTTTATAACTTCGTTTTTTAGCTTTGGTTTTGTATTTTTCTTTCTTTCTTTCTTTTTCCAGTATAAAAGTGCATTCTCGGTGATGACTAGTGTCTAAGAAAGTAAAAGCAATAACCTTCAAGGAACATATGTCTGGCCAGACAGATAGCTCAGTGGACTAAAGCATCCTCTTAGGTAGAGGGCAGTAGCTGGGATTTGATCCCTGGCCTTCTATGCCAACCTCGCCCCTAGGACATGCTGAGATGGCTATTGAGACTGGGCATCATGGCATGTGCCTATAATCCCAATACTTGGGAGCATGAAAATAGGAGGATCACTATGAGTCTGATCTGTGTAGTGAGACCCTGAAGACTCTATACCAAATATATTTTTAAAAAAGAAAATATGTTTAACCTAAACTTGAAAGTACTCAACTAAAAAAAGAGAAAAAGAAAAATGGTACTCATATGCCAGGAGGAGATATTGGCTATAGTAGTCTCCCAGAAGTAAGTAAAGAAAGAAACAGCAAAATTAGTAAAGTACAGTGAACAGAGTTAAAAACAGAAGGCTGAAGAGTTAATAGATATGTTAAGCATGACGAGAACACAATGCAAGAAATGAAACAAAGAAAAAATCATCATACTCTGTAGTAAAACTGAAAAAACTTAAAGTAAGTATGAAATTAGGGATCACTTCAAATCCAACATATAGAAAAACATTACAGATTTTAGACATGGAAAGAAGACTAAGAGGTACAGGATCGCTTTCCCCAGGGCCTAGGCACCTTGTGATGTGGATCCCACACATCAGCACTGTCTTATTTTTTTATTTTATTTATTTATTTATTTATTTTTATTTTTATTTTTTTGGAACCGGGGATCAAACTCAGGACCTTGTACTTGCCAGGTAGGCACCTGTTCCCCTGAGCTATCTTCTCGGCCCCTAGCAAACATCAGCACTTTCAAAGTGCTGTTCTATAAACCCCATGGTGTCCCTGCAAGGACTATGGAGCAATCCTGTCATCAAAAGCATCAACACTTCTGTAGTAAAATATATATTTAAATTACATAGCACTGTCTGGACTTGTAGGAATATGTTTATAATCCCAGGACTCGGGAGAATGAAGAAGAAGGAATGCTGGGAGTTCAAGACCAACTGGGGACACACAATGAAGTCAAAGGCAGCCCCAACTGCAAAGTAAACCCTTGTCTAAAAAAAGATGAAAAAAGAAAAAAAAATGAGTTCAAAGTCTCTCATTTCAGTGTAGCTCAGATGAGTCCCCTGGGTGACAGACTCAAGGGGCCAATCCTTGGACACAGTCCACTGCTGTTCATATCCTTGTGAAATTCCCTTCCTTCAAGAGTAAGCAGGGCCAGACTATTGCTTCTGATCAGCAGAACAGAACCAAGACGGTGGAATGAAACTCTTATGATGACAATTGATTATTTGCACATCATCTTGCCAGCACATTTGTTATGGAAACTCCTTCTTCTGAGCCCATGCTGAAGAAATACTTGGTCATGTGCACACCCACGGGAAAGAAGCAATTAGAGACCCTTGGGTACAGGCCAGGCTTGAGTTGCAGTCACCAGAAAGTCAGGCCCCAATGTAGTGCAACCCCAGGGAAATGAATCCTGTGAGTGACCCAAGTGAGTGAGTGAGGGGCCCTTCCCGAGTGAGCGTCCAGGTGAGAACACAGCCTGGCCACACCTTTCTGGACCTCCAGAGACCCTAAGCCAAACACCTCACTACAGCTCACAGAGCTGGGCTCAGATTTCTGACTCACAAGGCTGGGAGATAATGTATCTACATTGCTTCAGATAATTTGTGAGCGGCAACAGATAACTCGAGCAGCCTTAAAGTCATTTTGGATTGAGTCAAATTTTCCAGCCAAATTCAACATGGTAAGAGTTTCCGTTATCAACATTTTTAAAATTTGGTATCTAAGTATAAGAATAATTTGGGGATACAGGGAGCACTAGCTGACAGATAAAGAAATAGCAATTGTGGGCTTTGAATCAATAAATCCTAATAGCTGTGATGTTTCTAACATGCACCTCTGCTCTGAGTCAGGTTCCTAGTTTTCAAAGTGTCCCACCATGCACACCACTCTTTTGCTCTTCTGTCAGAATGTGAAGTGTTCATGAGAAGCCTCAGAGGCACATCTAGCACCACCTCTCGGGCTCTTTACCTGCCAGACAAGTTCTAGAAGCTCCCATGAGTGAATGGCAGGCATGTGCAGCACAACTCCATAGAAGGAAAACTCTGCATAGACTCATTTCTCAGACATGGAATCTGAGTGTTGGGGGTGACCTGGCACAACAGGGTGACCAGAGCAGACAGCAGGACCTGGAAGGTCCTACAGGAGAACAGGATGCAGGGCACATTCATCCTCTGAGCACACAGGACAGGCAGAGGGAGTCAGCTCTGCTACAAGTATCCACAGGGCCCGTGCTCCAGGTGCCGAGGGTGGTGGAGACTGTGCTGACTGCCTATGGTCCCTGCTATCACAGCACTGAGGGAGCCCCAAGCTCTCTCTCATACCTTGATGGCGTCTTAACTTCGCCTTCACATCCAAGTAAAGCTCAGCAACATCACACACAGTTGGAACCTCCAAGGAAAGGGCCTCGGGAGCTTCCAGCTTCACAGCATAAGCCCTAGAAGAAGCAGAGGCAGCGCCTCCTCAGTGCTCCTCTCCATTCAGCTCTGCCCACCAGGACCCTCCCTTCCCCCATCCACATGGGACTCACCTGCTCAAGGTGCTTTCCACATCCTGTAAGGACCAAAAGAGGAATGTGTTAGCATCAGGACTTCATGGACTGTGGCTTGGGCAATGCTGTCTGCAAAAGCAGCTCCCGAAGAAAGAAAGAAAGGGGCCCAATCTGAGACAGTGCTATAGAGTCAGGACCAAGGATCCTACCCGGCCTCTGCCCATAAGGCAGGGGCCTGTGATCCCCCTTAGGTACCCTGTGAAGGAAGAAGTTGTTGAACTGGCATTGGCTTGTGAATTTTGCACCCTGGCGTGACATTGGCTCAACATCACTTGGGCAAGGCTGAATCTCAAGGACCTGATGTTTTGTAGACTGAGCCACAATTAGAGATGACTTATCACTAATTGATTGACCGTAATTGGACATACAGCTCCAGAGATCAGGCCTTCAAAGTGGTAGCCTCAGTTGTCAAAGGGTGGTAGAGATGTGTCACCTTCTGAACTGAGAGTGTGACTCCAGTTGGAGTAGCAGAAGCCAGAATGAGCAGCTGCAGCTGTTTATCCTAATGAGATGCCTCTTTCATGCAGCTATGGGAAGCCCCACAGTAGCTCTAGGTGCAAGGGCTACACCAGCAAATTAAGGGAACGGTTGCTACTCTCTGTGGCTTTCCCCTGTTACTGCCTGATGCCATGATGAACATTTCACCCAGACTGGCACTCACCCAGAAACAGGCAGTAAGGACCCATTAATGGGTCATGGGGAAATAATGGCCCACTCTGTGATCAACTACCTGGAAAATCCATTTTTCAGTCTCATTGCTGTGGAATGAACTCCAGACATTGCCCATAGTAGAAGAGTGCTGTGCTACTGAGCAGCATCCCAGGAACATTTTTAAACTTTAGTTTCTGACTCACTAAGTTAGCATCCTATATGTAGTGCTCTAGCCTGATCCTCCCTAATAGCTGAGATTACAGGACTGGAGCCCCATTCTGTGCAAAGTGTGCTTTATAGTTCACATAAGTGGACCCCGTAGACCAGTGGAGCTACCCTGATGGTGCTCATGTAGACTTGGGGAGATATTATCTAAATCCAGCACAAATGCCCATGTGGGACGGAAGCAGCCTGCGCCATTCTCCCACTGCCTCCTTCCCCACACTTCTCTGAATCCTCTATTCTTTCCCCAAGGCCACAGCCTCACCTGTAGCAGCCTCTGGGCTGAGCTCTGACACTTTGCCTCCAGCTCTAAGATGTGACACTTGAGCTCATCACTCTTCTTCTGCAGCTTGGCCTCATTCTCCCACAGTCTCCTCAGCATTTCCTCTTCTTCCCTCTCCAGTCTCCAGATCCACAACTTCTCCTCCTCATGTAGGAAAGTGTGAAGTTTCTTAAAATCCAGCTTCATTTTTTGTTTCTGACTAGTTATCTTTTTCTAGAATCAAGAAAATGAGGTCATAAGTGCAAACAAATGGAGAGTCCGTGCTGACTGAATGGATGAACAAGTTGTGAGCTGTAGATAGAGTGGAGTCTTTCCTGACCTCAAAAAGAATGGAAATCTTCCTCATCCTTCAGGGATAAACTCTGAGGACTTTCTGTTAAGGAAAATGAGTCTGAAATAAGGGGATAAACAGTGAACACCTCACATCTATGAAACACCTGAAGAGTTACATTCATAGAGACAGAAAAGATAATAATAGGTATCAGATGGTTAGGAGGAGAGGAGAATGAGTGTGCAGGCTTAATGGGCACAGAATTACATTTTGCAAGAAGAAAGAACTTGTGGAGATGAGTAGCATGATGGTTCTGCAACAGTGGGAAAGGTACTTAGTTCCTGAGCTGCCCACTTAAAATCTAAAAGTGGCAAAGAACCTGGAAGAAGCTGCATGGCTCGCTGACCTGTGGATGTCTCTGATGCTGTGGAGCCCTGGGAGCCCTCAGCCTTCTGGTGCAGGGACACACACTGTGCTAGCAGCTGCTGTGCTCCTTAGCACTCACAGTGGCTCTGTTATGGGTTGCCCTGGGAAAGCTGTTTCTCAATGCTTTCAGGGGCAGTTTCTATACCTGTAGGGCCAAAATCCAGACCTTGCTCTTGGAGAATGAAATAAGGGGATTAGTTTAAAGTCTGTGCACCAGAGCGTACAGGTGACAGGCCAAATCTAAGAAAGCTGTTTCTAGGCAGATAGACACCATACCATGTTTGATACTTCACCTGAATAAGTTATCAGGAATCCTAGTTAATTTGAGTTTGGAGGTTAAAAGTATAACGATTGAATCTCCTACTTAGAAAGGACAAAAACAAATTTTCTATTGAGGTTTGTTCTTTACCCTAGTTACTCTGTGTGCTTACACACTAGGATCAAAAATAGCTTGAGACCAATGATCTCAGATTCTTACCTTCCACTTGGTTATTTGTGTTATTATGGATGTTTTCTGATTCATACATTCTGTCTGCAGATGATTCAACCTTGCCATAGCTTTCTGGAGCTTTTCCTGAGGGAAAAATTGAAAGAGGAAAGTCTGTTGAAATTGATTTGCCGTTAGAAACTGAAGGGAAAGCCCAACATTCCAGGATGTCCTAAAATGCAATGACTGGGCTCTTTCTTGAACTGTTAAACCTTCTAAAGAACATTGAGCACTGCATGGGTGGTGACATGGATCTGCTCAGTACCTCTACCTGAGGCCCTTGGAGCATTTTTAACATGACATGTGCATTGTAGAACCAGAGTGTGTGGAAGGTGGTGTAGCTTGGCCAAGGTTGTATTTAGCTTCAAGCAGTGAGCCTGAGATGATCAACACTAAAATCATGTCTAACCATCGCTGAGATGTCCAGCAGCACAGGGTCTACACTCAGAGCTGGCTCTCAGGTCTTGAGACTTGGTTCTTGCTTCTTCTCCACTTGTCATGTCTCTGCAAGTGATGCAAATCTGGTCAAAGAAAGGCAGAATTCCCGTGGGTATCCCTTGGCAAGTGCCAGTTCCTTCTACCTGGAAACAATGTATTGCTTAAGTTTATGTGTTCTTCAGGCATCACTGCTGGGATATCACACTCCCTCCCCTGCTGTGTCTTTCACCATCCTAGCCCAGGGCTCCAAGCAGTAACCTTGCTATTCTGGGTATTTACTGGACACTATGATTCCCACAGGTGATGTGTCTTCTTCCACTCCTTTCTAGATCCTCTGCAGAGCCTTGAGCACTGTACTTTCTCTATGTCAGTGAATAGGATACACACCATGTTTGCATGAACATCACCCAGAGCAGGACAGAGTCTGTGGTGAAACTCAGGATGGGGATGGAATGGGGTCAACAGGACAGTTTGGGTTGGATCCAACAAAGATCCCTCACAAGTCATCATTAAGAAGAACACTGTGCTATTAAGCCTTGTTTCATGGTCCTAATCTTAGTTTCAGAATCAGAATTCTCAGACCTTGGGAGCAGCACAGGATGGGTCCCTGCTGAGGTCTCGACCACACACTCACCTGGTAGCCCTGGTATGCATCCTCCACCAGCACTGTGGTGTGTGCTTTATGCTTTGGAGCCTTCTCACAGCACTGGCAGATGAGCTGCTTGTCATTTTCACAGAAGAGCTGGAGCGGCTCCTCGTGTTCCTCACATTTTAACTCACACTTTGTCCCCTCCATCTTCCTTAAGACTTCAGTGATTCTTTCTAGATGCTTATTGTGCCTCCAGCTGTGTACAACATTTGGCAACTGACACTGAGGACACAGGACCTTCTCCTGCAATGTTTCCTTCCTAAAGTAGACCTGTATACACAGGTTGCAGTAGCTGTGTCCGCAGTCCATGCTCATTGGCGTGTGCAACAACTTGGAGCACAGGAAGCAGGTGGCGATCTCCTGAATCTCCTTCAGGGGAGCAGCTGAGGCCATGGCTCTTCTTCAGAAACTCCACGATGGACCTAGAGGTGAAGATAAATCAGACAGAATTTCCACAGTGTTGAAAACACAGGGGCCCTGAGTCTGTGTGAAAGAAGCTGGATGCCAGTGCAATACATGTATAGTTTTAACTATACACAGAAATTATTCTCTTTAATTTAGAAAATGTATAAGTCACTAGCTGTGTTGTCAGTATAATAGAAATAGTCATGCATAGACATTTGAATTTAACTTAATATATATTCAGTAAAATAGAAAATCTAACTTTTGAAAATCCAGTTGAAATATTGGTAGACACATTTCAGTTATTCAACAGCCCCTTGTAGCTGATGTTGATAGGATGCCCTGAAAGAGAACATTCTATCTGTGTGTGACTTGCATGTTACAGCAGGAGCCATAAATCTGTAAGGCAGTATCAAACTTTCTCTTGTCCTAAAGAATAATTACCACCAGCGCTATCTCTAATTATTTTGTGGTGATAAGGGGTGATCTATGGAAGATTCTGCTTAGACAAATCAAACTGGACTCCACCATATTTTGAAATCTCAATCTACATATTATAGATCCACTTCAAAAAGTAAAATGGAGATCCAGCAAGGAAGATGAGGTATATAACCAAGGCAATCAAAGGACTGAGTTTCTTCTTTTGTACCTTCTCTTACTACTTAAAAACAAAACAAAACAAAAAAAAAAAAACCCAAAAACTGAAAGGCCTGGAAGAGTACAGAGGCCTGGTTATTCTTGGGGAGAAGGCACCGAGGAACTAAGAAACTTTACTCTGAGAGCTGCCAACAGGTTTCCTGGGGTTTCCTGAGGAAGAAACCAGGGTCTTTCTATCAGCAAATGCTCTCTGCACTCCCCCTAGCTCTCACAGACTCCCAGCTATGCTTCACCCTCTGCCCACAGGACTGGAATCTGCACATTTCAAGAATACACTCACCTATCTGATGCTAGTTCCTTCCAAGGCTGCCACTTCTGGGAAATGAGACAGTCAGTTATCTCAAAGGGAGAAATCGAAACTTCAGAGAGGTGGGGCTACAGATTGCTGGCCAATGAGGAAAGGAGGTTGTGAGCTGTTCCTATCCTGAGAGAGTAAGGACAAGGGGCACATAGTCCCTTAAAGGAGCACATTTTATGAGTGAGCTAGTCTGTAGTGGATTTGAGCCTCCCTAGATGCCTCTTCCCCTACTCCTATGTGTCTCCTGTTCTCTGTTCTCTCAGCTTCCCACTGAATATTTTAGACTCTGAGAAGCTTGCAAATCTAACACACCACACGGAAACAAAATGGGAAACCTCTGACCCTGAGCAAATTGTGCAGTGCATTTGCCTGTCCTGATCGCTCTCTGTGCCAAATAAGGCTCTCTGAAGCCTCATTCGTCTGTCGAAGCTTAATTTGTTGTTGTTGAAGCCTAATTTTGTTCTTTCTGTTTTGTTTTAAAACAAATCAGGGTTGAGAAAAGAGAGAGAACTGTGGGAACTCTGCTAATACCCGACACAATGACATTTTTACATCTATCAGTTAGTGAGCAGATGCAAACTGCCTACATGACTCGGTAGAAATCAATCCAAGGTGTTCATCTGGAGAAAAATCAATGTCTGTCCTGCTTCCTGATGAGATGTATTTCACATGGCAAGTGGCAAGAAGCCTGCCTGTCACCTTTGCACCCAGCTCCAGGATGAGCAGTTCCTATCCAGGATCACAGCTTCCCCCCAGAACCATCGGAGGCACAGTGCAGACACTAAAGCTGGGCCCTGGCAGACTGCTCTCTTCTTCCCTACCAGTGCTAATCGCATGGACGTATCATGAAATGTGTTCCAGGGATTCTTTAAGACAATGGTCTTACACTGTAGTACATTTCGGACCCCACTGGTAAGAGACACCTGAGTTCTTCCAGGATAAAAGTGAGGAGGCTTCACTGGAGCTCTTGTTTGAGCTGGTGAATCAGTGACAGTAACACACTGAGCTATGCTTTGCCCTCTGCCCACAGGACTGGAATCTGCACATTTCAAGAATACACCTATCTAATGCTAGTTCCTTCCAAGGCTGCCACTTCTGGGAAATGAGACAGTCAGTTACTTCAGAGGGAGAAAAAGAAACTACTGAGAGAGGTGGGGCTACAGATTGCTGGCCAATGAGGAAAGGAGGTTGTGAGCTGTTCCTACATTCGTCCCAGCACAGCATAAAGAAAAGGGAAATCTGCAAATTCATAAGGCAAACACCAAAATTCCAAAATCAAAAAACAATACCAGTTAAAGGAAACAAGACAGAGCCTGTACTGTAAAAACCTATCCTGCCTCACCCCTGCTTCCTGCTGTGTGAAGGACACGTTTGTTCAGGCAACAAGACTCAGGTCTCAGAGAAAGAAAATGGCCTGAGAAGCCTCAGCTCTGCTTCCCCAAAGTGATACCTATGGTGGTAGCAGCAGTAATCTGTCACAGAGGAAGGTTTCATTGTCTCCAGTGAGAGTCTGGATACCAAAAAAAGAGAAAAGATCCTATGTATTGACTGTGCCATTGGAGTCTCTTGAAAAAGTACACATCTGAGTTCTGTCTTTGTGAAGAGTCAGCTCTATGAGGCCTTGTGCATCTGCTGGTCCTCTGCTCACACCTGTTCCTGGCTCATGCAGCCCCTCCAAATACCACTTCTTTCTTTCAGGAAAGTCTTCACTAAATATTTTACTTATTTTTGTGGCATATTCTCAGCTTCCTATATTAGAATTCTAACTCCTTAAATGTAGAGATTCTCATTAATATTACTCTCTGACAATTCCAGTGGTATGCACTGTTTTTGACTTAGTGGTTTGCGTTAAATTGAAAAGAATCTGATTGTAACTAAGTGAACATTTTAGGAAGTACATTCAAGCCCGTGTCTCATATGTGTGAAATGGTATGAAAGGTGCGTGGCCATGCACTGCTGTGTTCCGGGTTGCACTTCACACTGCATGTACGCATGTGATGAGGTGGAAGGCACATGACCTTGGGCAGTGCTATCGGAAAATATGGGCATGGTGCTTGTCAGTTGTCCAGAGAGCTCATTTCCATTGTCACATGGGAGAAAGGCAGGAACAGCACTGGGCAAGGATGAAACTAAAAGCAGGAGAAGAGTTGGGCCCCTGGGAAAGAAGCCAAGAGATTTGATAACATCAGAGTCTTAAAGCTATTTCAAGGACAAACTTTCCAAGTGATCATAGATAAGATAGTGAGCTCCATTCAGAACAGCAGGAAGGCCTTAAAGGTATAGAAGGGAGATTCTGTTAAAACACTGACTTAATTATTGAAAATAGTGACCATGGCAAATACCCTTCAAGGAAGTTTAACATTATTTTAAAATTATTTGTTTATTCTTGCTACACAAGAGTGAAACATCACTTTTCAAAGGTCCATTGTATGAGCAAGCTTTTCCCTGAACTCTGCTCTGAGGGTGATTAGAGTAGGTAATTTTCTCTGGGGAAACCCACAAGTAAGTAAATAATGCATCTGAAAACATTTAACAGTTATTGCACAATAACTTCATGACATACCTGTCCCAACCTTATTTTTTATTTTGTGCCAACATTCTTAATTGTTTAAATTCTACTCTCACATAAACACTGTGTGTGGGGGGAGACAATGTTTAAGGGGTGAGAGCAAAATGAACCACAGGCTTCCATTGCCATTTGAGCAGAAAACAGAAAGGATCAGTACACTGGAAAATAGATCAGGAGAGATTCTCATTGCAATGAGAGGGACAGGAAATAGAATGAAGAATGATCAAGAGAGGCTCTTGGATCTGTGGAATATGATGGGGATACATAACCATATCCACTCTGGTCTGGGTCTCCCCAGTTAGGATGAAGCAGAGGAGAAGAATATTGGAAGAAAAAGAGACTGAAAGCTCTCCAAGTCTGATGAGCAACACATCAAAGGAACTGAGTGAATTTCAGGTAGGATAAATTCATAAACTCACCATAATTGGATTATCAAAAGAAAGAGGAAAGAATCTTAAAGACAAAAACAATTAAATCGTTGACAATATTAATAGATGTCTTCTCAGAAACCATGGATCTCAGGAGAACATCAGTTACAAGTTGAAATGGTCAAAAGAAAAAGTAGTTTTACCAATGCTTTTGCATCCAAATGAACTCTCTTTCAGAAATAAAGGAAAAATGAGATATTCTCAGATAAAAATTAGTCCAGCGCTACACCTGTTGCTTCCTAAAAATATTGTAAAATGTACTCCAGTTGATGTTGTAGGACACAGTGAGAAACCTGAATCTACATGTAGTACCAAGAAAGGTGCTTCCCAGGTAAATCTCAATGAGAACACAAATATATTTTTAAAAATTATTTTTCCAGCTATCTGCATTTTGCAACCAAGAAATAAAGCAGGTTGGATAGATAGACATGAGTGTATAAAGATTATTTGCATAACCAAAACTACACAAAAGGAAATATTGAATGAAAATATAGTACAGAAAGAACCAGCCAAATAGCTCAGCGAATTAAGTGCCTACTAAGGCAGACTCAGTGACTGGGGTTCAATTCACGGCTTGCCATAAGGG
>PVKN010027402.1:0-13542 GCA_004027915.1 Capromys pilorides | reverse complement strand
AATCAGTAAAGCAAAATCAGGCACACCATCATCAATATTATGTGATTTTTCTTATATGACAAACTCAAAGTATAAATGACTTAATGAGCAAAATTAGAGATGGAGGAAGGTGGAGGGAGGGAGAGAAAGTAAGGCAGAAATTAAGATACTCTGCGTATGCATACCATCTCCCTACAATGATGTAATCACCATATATTTACAAACATGCACTAATATAAATATTTGGAAACTAATTTTCTTCTTGTCCTCATATGATAGGAAGACACTGGAGGGTTTCAGGGAGACAAATGACATGATGTATATTTTACAAAGATACTTATAGTTTCCTTATGATGAATAGATTGCAGAGGACAAAGGTTTCTAAAGGGAAGCTTGTTAGGATAGAATAGTAATGCAGGTGAGGGATGATACGGACTTGGCAAAAAGTGGATGTGAAGAGAGGAGAACACATTGGGGAATATATTACGCATGCAGTAACACTTGTTGATATACTGAATACTGAAGGGGTGATGGAAAAAGAGAAGGCAAAAATAACTTTTAGATTTCTTGCTTGTTACTTGGGCAGGTGGTCAGGTCATATTTTTGGTATGGATGATTAGGGAAGAATAGGGTTTGTGGTATGAAAAACAGACATTCTGCCTTGTCTGGTTTACCAGAAATACACCTAAGTGGAGGTATCACAAATGTATTTAGAGTCCAGAAAAGAGACTGATGTATCTAAAAGGTTATTAGGTTCTGATTATGCCAGGTTTTACCACAGTTGTGAGCAGATGAGCAAGAAGAACTACCTTTGTTTGAACATTATATCTCTAGATGCTAGGTTGAGAACTGATTATAGGGAGGTAAGAAGGGAAGTAGGGAGACCAGGAAGAGGCTATTCCATTCAAGATGTACTGGAGGTTTTGACCAAGTTAGTGGTGGTGGAGTTGGACAAAAAAAGGTTTCAAAATAAATTTTGAAAGTACGTACAACATACCTTGATAATAAATTGAATATAAATGCAAAAGCATATAGAGAGCCAGAGATTATACCCAGGCCCTGTGTTTTCCAATTGCATCCATATTAAAGACATTTATTGAGTTAAAAACTACCAAGGAAGAACAGATTTGGGGAAATGATGTTTAGTTAATCCCTTTCCCTTACCTTCTCATTCCCTTTACATTTTGCTAATCTGCATCCATTGTCAAAAGAGTCAGCTCTATCTTAATTTTCTCTATCACAGAATCCCTCCTTCATACTGATGCATGGTATTTTCTGATCTTTATCAACACTACACACCTCCTCTGGCAGAATAAATTCTACTCTGTGGCTTCAATTACCATCTTCATGTTGAGGACTGGAAATGTTCTATATCTGGTCCTACACACTTTTCTAAGCTTAAAAAAATATTGCCAACTATTTATCAAAAAGCTCCCCGTGGACACTCCATATGTACCAAAATCCTACCATGAATCAAATCAAAGTTTTCATATGGGTTTCTCTGTATCTCAACTCTATTGCAGTGTTTCTTAGTTGCATGCATGATATATACCACATTACAGGACTTCCAGGAAGATGGTGGAGTAGGAAGCAGCAAAAAATGTCTCTTGGAAACTTGCTGTTGAGACATTGAACTATAATGTATGGTTTAATGCTGTTTTGTTTGTTTGCAGTACCGGGGATTGAACTCAGGACCTTGCGCTTGCCAGGCAAGTGCTTATTCTACTGAGCTATCTATGGTATGGGAACTATAAGGAGGAGAAGAAAGAGGGAGTAGGTTCCTTGGACCTGGGAAGGATCTGAAATGAGAATTGAAGCCCACAGGGAGAGCGAAGAGAGAAACTTCAATAAAAGAGAAGGAGGTAGCTGGTGGAGCCTTTTCCCTGAGTTCAGACTTATTATGTAAGAAGACCATTGCAAAGCTTCAGACATTCCGTGACTGCTGGCGATACCAAAGTCTCCACAGAGAGATGCTGCAGGATCTAAGATCCTAGGATGTGGAGGATTGCACTGGTTGTGTACAGTGGGACTGTGGGCCTGTGGGACACAATGATTGGCTGGGAGCCCTTTTGGAGAGAGGCCAACTGAACTGGGTAAACAGAACAGCTGCAAGCTCTATCTAGCAGCTCTCTTATGAGTTCAAGCACACAGAAGGTGCACTGACTGCTTCAGGCTGTATGGGTCTGGTTCCGGTCTCACAGCCAGCAAAAAGCCTGAGCGTGAGAGGAAACAAAGGTGCAGGCTCATTGAGATTATCCACTACTCTACCATAAAGCTACTACTGGCTTGCTGGCATAAATCTAGACTCTGTGTCTACCCATTATCTAACAGTGACAGCAGAGACAAACCTTGAAGCACACAGTAATATTTTTCCTCTCTCTCCGTTTTTAAATTTTTTTCTCTTCATTGTTTGATCTTATTTTTATGAGTATGAAAGTGGTTTCTTTGTGCTTGATGGTCTGCTTTCTTCATTTTATTTTTTCTTTCTCTTTCCCTGCAGTCTTTATCAGTTTCTCAAAGTTTGCATGATCCTCCTTTATCTTCCAGATTTGCTTCTAATGCTTCTTCTAATTTTCTATTTTTCCCCTAACACCTTTTAAATTTTCTGCCATGAGGGTAAAACTGGCATATTGAGGGCTTATTAACTGCACACAATTTCCTGGTCTGTTACAGTTAAATGTGGCAAATTAATGGTTACCTCTCCTTGTCATTATCTAGGCTGTGTTTGATGCTACTGGCAGAAGCGACGTAATTGTCCTAACCAGATATTCTTCCTGGTATACTAAAATTGACATTGCCTAAGGTTCATAGAAAATACTTTGGGGCAATGTCAAAAAACAAGGTGCTGGGCTAAAGAGTCAGCAACTTCTCGTTCTGTACAAATTGAGGAGTTAGGATCTTGCAACAGATTCAATACCCAAAGACCAGATACACCTGGAAGACACTTCTGAGAAGCAGTCATTTCCTAAAGGCTCAAAATATTAGCAAGAGAGCGATTCACCATACACATTTTATAAGCATCAACCCAGGAATTAAACCTAAAAAATATAAACTGAGAAACCACTTAAACAAGATGCAATCTGAGACACCCAGTTCAGCAAAGGCCAACCTAAGGGAAAATGAGGTGGAATAATCTGAAAGCCACCCACCTGGCCTCTCTGAGGTGGTAACATCCAAGTAAATGAATGAGGTTCTAGAAAAAAAGAATCAAATCACGAATAATTTCTTATATAACTACAGAAATGGTGTCCATAATGTAAAATATGCTTAGTGACTATAGAGCTCACACAGGTTTTGAAACATAGAGAAATAGGAAAATGATGAAATCATGAATTCCCCACATAGGAAAGAGATAGAATCCATAAAACAGATTTAAACAGATATTCAGAAGACTAAAACTTATATTGAAGGTATCCTCAGAAGAACAAGTCTATGTGAAGACAGACCCTCACACATAGAAGACAGACTGCAGTTAGCAGTCATGAAAAGAAAGAAAACTTTCCTGGCACAGAAAAAGAATTTGATATATGCATAGGTGAAGCATAAAGAACTTCCATTAGCCATGATCAAAAATTTTACAGCAACGCATATCATACTTAAGATTCCAGAAATTCAGCACAAGAACAGAATATTAAAAACTGTTACAGAAAGAAATAAATTACCTATAAGAGAAAGTCCATCAGAATCACAGCTTAATCGCTGGCAAGATAGCCCAGCAAGCTAAGCGCCTGCTTAGGCAAGTGCAAGGACTGGGGTTTGATGCCTGGCACCACTTGCCACATCAGCTCCACCCCCAGGCACACAGTGCCAACCACTGAGACTGGGCATGGTGATGCATGCCTGTAATCCAAGTGCTGAGGAGGTGGAAAACAGGAGGATCACTAGGAGTCCAAGCTGCATACTGAGACCCTGTACCAAATACATTTTAAGAAAAGGTGAATCACACTTCTCAACACAAACCCTCAAGTCAAGGAAGCCTTGGAGTAAAGTATTCCAAGCCCTAAAAGAAGACAACCTCCAACCCAGATTGATGTATTGCAAAAATTCATGGAGAACTAAGACACTTCTAGGACAGAGAATACCTGAAGAAACTCATGAACACTAAACTAGCACTCCAAAATATTTGGAAGGACATTGTAGAAAGAGATGATGACTAACACTCTGAACCCCAACAGAATGAATGCAAGAGAAAAGGCAAACAAAGACCAAGAACAAAAGAAAGGAGCCAACAACAGGAAAATAGCATGAGAAGGAGAAATCAGTACTTACCAGTTATAACCATCACTATTAATGGTCTCAATTCACTAATCAAAAAAAAAAAAAAAACTGACAATGGGTCAAAAAGCAAGATTCAACAATATACTGTATGCAATAAACATTTAATTCAAAAAGAAATTCATAGACTGAATTCAAAGGGTGAAAAACAGTATGTGACAGAACCCCAGAAAAAAGCAAGGGTAGCTATGACAAAGAGAATTTCAAGCCAAGATTGATTAACCAAGACAAAGAAAGTCACTACATCCTGGTAAATGGAACAAGACAATAGAAGAAACAACAAATATATCTGTATATTTATATCCTTATCTATATCAATCTATATCTATAACTATCCAGATTTCTTGGACAAAGGAACACAAAAGTCACTTTTGTCTGTTCTTCATCCCCACATCTAACTCAATACTGAGTTCCACAGGTAATACCTTCTCCACAATATAGAGCGGTATTTAAAAGATCAGTTTTTATGAACTAGAGAAGCACAAGGACCACAGTTCAATCCCTGGACCACATGCCATTTACAGCCACACTCCAGGCACACCAAGCCAGCTACCGAAACTCTGCATGGTGGCACGTGCCTATAACCCAGTGCTTGGGAGGCTGAAAACAGTAGGATTACTACAAGTTCAAGCTGCGTAGTGAGACCCTATACCAAACACACAATTTTTTTTTTTAAAGAGAGATCAGTTTCTTTTTTCCTTTTTTTATATATATGTAGGGAAGGGTCTACAGAGTATTCAGAGTCTCACTACTAGATCAAATTTGTAGTGATCTGCCTGTTTACAGCCTCCCAAGAACTGAAATTATAGGCCCCTGCTACGAAGGGTTGGGGTGGGGTCGACAGGCAGGCCCAGTGATAGAATCCCAGCCCCTGTGCCTTCTTGCAGGTGCTTTGATCTACTGAGTTAATTGACCAGCCCAAGAGATCAGTTTCTGAAACCAGCATGCCTTGACTTATATTCTGGCTCTGAAACTTGCTAGTCATTTATATTTTTTGTGTCTCAGTACACTCACTTGTAAGATGGGAATTATGTTAATAGTACCCATGCCTACTTCATAAAGTTGTTGTAAGGATATAATGAATTAATCTATGTAAATCATTTAGAGTTGTTATCTGGCTCATAGTAAATTTTTCATTAATTACCTATGAATTTAACTATTGCAACGGTGAAGATGCTGACAGTGTTGTTTGCAGTGATTTTTCTTAACATATATCATTCTATTCTGGATTGTAGTTTTCTTAATGTACTGTCTTCCTGCCTGAACCACAAAAACCTACTAACTTAGAGGAATTATAACAGTAAGCATGCGATACACTGCTCTGGCCACTGTAGTGATACAAAAATACATTAGATATGCTTCTTGTCTTCTTGGAGTCTCAAATGAGCAGTATAGCCTAGATTGTAGATCTGCTGTCCAACATGGTAGCCATTAGCCTCAAGTAGCTAATAAACTTTAACTTTAGATTTATGAAAATAAAATTATATTAAACATTACTCACACTAACCTCATTTCAAGTGTTCAGCATCTTGGAGTTAGATTACTTAGATTCATTGCTTGAATTTGTCATTTCTACCTGCAATGACCTTGAAAAAGTTATATAATCTTTCCCTTCATCTATTAAATGAGTTCAATAACAGTCAGTACCTTAAAGAATTATTGTAGCTAGGCATTATAGCACACATCTATAATTGCAGGATTCTGGGAAGTTGAGGCAGGAGGATGACAAGCTCGAGCCAAGCCTGGGTGATTTAGGAAGTTAGTGGAAACTTGTCTCAATAAATAACAATGGGCTGAGTATATAGCTCAATGAGAATGCCCTGGATTCAAACCTCAGTAACACACACACACACACACACACACACACACACACACACACACTAGTTGCCACAGTGATTCATGCAGCTTTTGTAACTGTTATCCTTTGGTTATTTTATGCCTTTTATACTTCACAGGGACCTGATTGTGTTTTGACTAGAAGCCTTTATTCCAATGTTAACAAATAAAGAGATGTTGCAAGGATGAGATGAGTTAATATATGGATTCTATTAGTGGCTCTGGAATTCCTTTTCTATATAATCTTAGATACATCATTTCCCCTTACTGATTTCAGTAGAGTAATTTGACTCCTGCTCTATATGGACTCTAAGATGCCTACCAGTTACAGTAGTCTTTAGGAAAATGCAGCCTATTTTGGATGGCATAAAGGAGTTGAGAGAAAAGAGCACAACACATGTGATGGATAGCGATTGAATCTGTCATTTGTAT
The DNA here is from genome assembly GCA_004027915.1 of Capromys pilorides. Lineage (NCBI taxonomy): Eukaryota > Metazoa > Chordata > Mammalia > Rodentia > Capromyidae > Capromys > Capromys pilorides. Next base: position 7,020 of record PVKN010027402.1, on the reverse strand, counting down.
CATTAAATTTTAATTCTGCTTTGCACCAAATATACATAATTTCATTTAATTTTCTCAACAGCTGTGTGAACTAGACATCATCTTTAGTTTTTCAACAAAGGCAAGGGTAAAAAATAGGGGATTTGAAAGTCAACAGTCAACTGCTAGCCAATAGGGGGTGGTAAGGCAAGCACGTAAGTTCATGTATGCTTGGCACCAAGACCAACAACTGTAAGCCACCCCACCCTGCTACCATGTATGATTCTTAGTGGCAAACAATAGAACTAAAAATGTGTGACAGAGTCACATCTTTTCTGTATCTTTATAATAAGGAAAAGGCAGGTGAAGAGGAATGATTAGATACCATAAAGAGAGAAACACATTAAGAGACTATTGCTTACAAATGGGAAACGATGAGATCTTGAACTGGAATAACAACCCTGTGGATAAAAGAATATAGCAGATGGAAAGCAAATCACAGGTGAACTAACACTTTATTGTTAATTTCATGAGGTTAAGAGTTACTATCTTTTGCAGATTTGTATCGTATCACTAGAAGAACCCACATAATGCACAACACAGAACTTTACACAAATCCTCTATTAGTTAAAATGAATTAAATTAAATTGAATTCACAAGAGTTGGTGACTGATTGGATTTGAGGTCATGATGGCTTCCAGGTTAAGAACCTGGAATTTAGGGATAAGTCTGAAGTTGCTTTATGTATAGTTATAAAGTGAACAAAACAAGTCCCAAATGCTTTGCTTCCCCTATGCTGTCCTTCACAGGCCCCAGCTAGGAAAAACCAGCCTTTCCTCTCAATCAACTGGCCATCTGGGCCAGGCAGGAGACTCTTTCTTCTTGGGCCTCCCTTCCGCTTTCCTTAGCCTGAGCAGTAAGTCTCTCTTCATAGTATTTGAATCAAAGGAAACAGATAGACTAAGGAAGTGATGAAAAATCAAGCTGCATGGTATCTTTGAGCCAATGTAAATACACAGTGGTTTCCTGTTGTTGCAGCCCAAAGTGGCCCATGACATCATTTCTGGCCTTTCTAGAACACAACAGCTCAGCCCAATCTGCCAACCTGCCCAGGGCTGAGTGGCAGTCATCCTTTCCCCACCACAATTAGATCCTCCGGAACTAGGAAACTTCTTCAGGCCAACCATTCTCCAGCTGCCCAGCAAGCCACTTAGGCCTTTCTAGCCCTATAAGGCATTACAGGCTAGAGACCGGACATGCTCTCCCACTTCCCAGAGATTTGAAGGCTTACAGATCATAAAAAATTTCCATAACTGGAAAAATTACTTTACTTCTTTTAATGGCGATTTGAAGTCAGGGAAGAGGAAGGAAAGCAAACCACTTCTGAGATAGGCCCTAACTGCTTCCTTTGCTCATCACCTGACCTAAGGGGAAACAGTTGTGTGTTCTTTGTCTTGGTCTCAAATTCCTAGAAGCAAAAATCTAAAGACCTCTTCCTTTGGGAACCTGCATCCTAATCTTTCTGTGATGAGGACAAGAACACTGAGAACCAGAGAGGGCAAGGGACTGGACCAAATCACACAGTTGGTAAGAGTAGTGTAAGTCACCCACTGACAGAAGTTTGAACTTAAACTATCCCAAATTAAGATGATATAATTGTAAGAGTTTTTAACAGAAAATCCAGAAGCAAAGGTTTTATCTCTAATTCCTCTGTGAGAGTTTCAATAAATTCTTCCTTCCCTCTTGCCCTTGGCATAGACAACTTTAATCCAACTCAAGAAAACAAACCCTAATCAAGAGCCTATTGTGGGCCAGCAAGATAGCTAAGTGGACTAAGTGCCTGCTGAGGTAAGTGCAGTGAGCAGGGTCTGATCCCTGGTACTATATGCCACATGGTCCCTGCTCCCAGGCACATTGACTCATGCCCATAATCCCAGCTCTGGAGAGGCTGAAACCTGGAGGATCACTACAAGCCCAAGCTGTATAGTGTGAAGCTGTATCAAATAAATATTTTTTTTAAAAAAGAGAGCCTATTATATAAATAAACAAAACTAATGGCTCCTGGGGATAAAAGGAAAGCATGATTAAAATACTACCGATCTCATAAGTTGCAATAGGAAGAAAATGAAAATATAGTCTAAATTCTATAAGAGACCTGAAGGCTGTGTGCACTTCATGCATCTGTTTGTAGACGAAGTCAAATCATAACCATGGGTCAAAGCCTTGAGGGTAAAAAATGTTTTTCTTCTTTGTATCACACCACTGCTCATACATCACAAAATAATTTTGCAACAGAATATTTTAATTGGGCCAGAATTTTATTTGCAAAAAATAGACTGCCAGTTCTGGTTTCACTTAACTGGGGAGTTTTCCAGAGAGGGTGAGGTCCGAAATTATTGTCTAGAATATCAAGTCAAATGCATTATGGTATTTTCTCTAGCCAGCATTAATTGAATTTCCAGCCAGGGCTGCATCATAGGAGCACAGACAGTTTGAAATTGCTGTTTTAAGCAGTCAAATTCATCTCAACTCAGATTAGCAAACAGAATTTAGAGGCTTATTTGGTGGAAAAATATCTTTTTGTACACTTAGAGATGCAGAGTGCAATAAGGAGTCATTCCTTTAGCCAGTCAATTTAACCACAGCATGGATTACATGAAACACATATGTAGCAAGGTATAGATGGATTTAGATACCTGCAGATGTATGTTCATATGCAGATGTATATGCAAGAGTCTAAACACACACATTGGGGGACACACAGAATAACACACATGTACACTTGCAGAATAGCAGATATACAGGACAGAGAGAGAAAGAAGAAAGAAAGAAAGAAAGAAAGAATAAAGAAAGTTTAATTGAAAACTAGGAAGACAGGTACCTACCTGGAAATTCTGGGATGCTTCTTTCTGACACCTTGCTCAAACTTCTCTTCCTCCCTCACAAATTGTTCCAATTAAAGTTCTACAGAATATTTGCTCCATAGAAGCTTTAGAAAGCCACCCTTCCAACTTTTTAAGTCCATACACACCCCCATCATATCATATTAGATTCTTACTACTTTTCCACTGCTTGGACTAGAGTAACAATCTTCTATCAGGGCTCCTTGGCATCAAGATTTTTCTTTTAATCCATCATTCATGAAGCAACTGACCAAAGTGCATTTTTCTAGAGGAGTTGTGAACCTATGGCACATGTACTACAGAGGGCATGCAGAGTCCTCTCTGTTGGCACATGTACAAAATCATTCCAGTAGTCTAGCATCAGATAGTCAGCTGTAATTGCAGTGTTGGCACTTTGTAATAAGCAGGTTTTGGCTTGCAGAGTTTGGGCACTCAGTTAACATTCAGCATCACTGGCCTAGAGCTCAGCCTTATTCTTGCCTCGTGCCGACTCAAAACACTTCATTTCTTTCCTACTGCCAGCACAAGCTAACTCATATACCTGACCTTCACAGAGTGATCAAAATCTGGGACTCCCATGCTTTTTTCATGTTCCTTGTCACTTAGGAGGCAGACTGTTATCTTGCATAGCTTCTATCAGGGCATACCCATTCTGCCCTCATGTGGTATTACCTGAAACAAAAATCACCTTCTTTTATAGCTGTCAAATCATATTCACTATAGATTTTCCTGGATTGTTTAAACTTTGTAAAGGGATGATTGCACTTTGTCAAGAAAATCTTGCTTGACATTTTCCTTCTTCAATACCCAACCCAAATGTTACTTCTTCCTTCATGAAATCTGCCACTAATTCCATAAAACATTGCTGCAGAACTGAATTTACCCCAACCTTACCAGACATGGGTGTCTCCTTTCTCAGAGGAGAGATGCTACAGAAACTGAATACTACTAACTCTCTGATGCCAGAGCCTCTTCTGGGACAGGGATTTTTTTTTTTTTTTTTTTTTTTTAGGACTGGAGTTTGAACTCATGACCTTACATTTGCCAGGCAGGCACTTGTGCCATGGAGCTATATCCTCAACCCCAAGGGACAGAGAATGTGCTGGTACCTTTCTGTGGTACAGCATTGCCCATAGTCCTGCAAATACAGGAGAACCTGTAGTTCTCCTGCCTCAGCCTCTCAGAGCACTGGAATTATAGGCACACACCACTGTGCTACCTTATCTCTCCGCTTATGTCCTTCTCCCTTTCTCTCTTCTTTTGTCTCTGATTCTTTCTTCCTTTTTCTTTCTGTCTTTGTAAATTTTTATTTTATTTTATTTTAATTTTTTAAACCTCATTTATTTATTTGCATTATGGCTGGCTCAGCCTGCCCTGGGGATAGTGCTGACGCAGCATGTGGTGCCAGGGTTTCTGTGCTTGCCTAAACTTTCCTAGGCAGGCATGTTAGACCGCTGAGCCATCTCGACTGCCCATCTGTCTTTTCATTTCTTTCTGTTTCTGTCTCACTCCCTCTCATCACCTCCTTTTTTCTCATAGATTTTCCATCTTTTAAAATGTGTTTTTTTTTTTAAATTTTATTTTAGGAAAGGCGGGCTGGGGAGATATTTCAGCAGTCAAAGCGCCTACCTGGTGAGCACAAGGACCTCGGTTCAGTCACCTGTACTATATGCAATATCCTGTACCAAATAAATAAATGTATTATAAGGGAGGGTCTACAGGGTGTTCAGGGTCTCACTACTAGATCGGACTTGTAGTGATCTGCCTATTTACAGCCTCCCAAGAGCTGATCAATTGCCATCTCAGTGTGTGCCAGTGGTGGGACCAGCATGGCAGGCCCGGGGACTGAACCCCCAGGCCATGTGCCTGCTTGCAGGCACTTTAATCTGCTGAGCTATTTGGCCAACCCTAGATTTTCCATCTTGCCCCTTCTCTCCTTCCTCTCTATGTCTCTTCCTCTGAATTTCTCTCTTTTCTTTGTTTATGATTTTACCTGCTTTGCTCTCAATCTCAGAATCTGGTTGAGTAGTTTTCCATCCAAAATAGTTCTGGTGCTTCCTGAGTATTGCTGGTGAACAGAGGTAGAAATGGGGTTCATCTGAGTTCCTCAGAAATTTCAAATCTCCCACTCCTCAGGAAGGATTCCCAGATTAATGGAGGAAGGTGACTGGATGAACAGTCTCACAGAAATGCCTGACGGCTCCTACCCTCTAGTCTTTCACCCAAAGAGAAAATTGCCCACATATCACAGTGTGCTCATCTCCTAGAAAATCTGAGCCAGAGGTTACTAGCAACTCTATAACATTCTTCCTTTCACCCTCTTCATTTTTCAAATGCAAAAACGAAGCCTGCAGACAGGAAAGGACTGCTTCACTTGCTCCACAGTGAAGTCATCGAAGAACTGCAACAAGAACACTCCTCTCCTAATGTCTAATCAAGTGTTCCGAAAAAATTAAAAATTTGATTTAATGCTATTGGGTGCAAGGCACTGTTTGCAGTCACTTTACCAAGAGATGAAGGCTGAGGAATACCACTGAGTGAAGCTATGATCTAATTAATATACACATTATGGATACTTCAGTATGGGATCTGAATCTCCTTCTTTTTTTTTTTTTTTTTTTTTTGCAAGACTAGGAATTGAACTCAGGTCCTCGCCTTTGCCAGGCAAGTGCTTATTCTACTGAGCTATCTCCCCAACCCCTGAATCTCCTTTGTCTCTAACAAGAGTCAAATATAGTGCCTTGTCCCAGCTCAGTGATCAATGAATGAGGAAGGGAGCTGCCATTTTGTACTTGGAGGACACTGATATGCCACAGGGACTCCAAGTCTATGCGGAACACTACCAAAACTTGGAAGCTAAAGGATCAAGGTATTTATTCACAGTCTGTACTGAAGTTGTTCAGTTCTCTCTATGAATCATTTTTCTTTTAAAAAAAGTAATTATCTGACTCATTCAGGTCTCTTTAGTTTGGGGAAGCTGCAGAAAAAGAAGATAAAAAAACCAGGTAGGAAACAACTTTGACAAAAACAAGAAAGAACTTGGCAAATGTAATGGCTGGGTGCTATGGTGATGTCTCAGCCAGCAATTATGTACTCCGCAGCAATGATGGGTCACCCTAAGTGAGTCATAGCACTCTCAAAGCAGAGGGCTTGAGAAGTGAAAAATGGGGTGAGCTTTCCATTGGGAGGTTTTTTTTTTTTTTTTTTCTGTTGAGAGGCAACCACTCACACATATACACTTTGTTTCCGAGATTCCAGCTCCTTGGTAGCAGAGCAAAAGTGTCAGGTTCAGTTAAGAACTACAAGCCAGGCTGTGGTGGTGCACAGCTGTAGTCCCAGCACTTGGGAGACTGAGGCAGGAGAATCAGTGTGAGTTCAAGACCAGCCTGGGCTGCAAAAAGTGAGCTCAAGGCCAAGCTGAACTGCATAGCAAGACCCTGTCTCAAAAAGACAGAAAAAAAAAAAAAAGAACTACAGGGGTCAGGGATTTAGCTCAGTGGTACAGTACCTGCCTGGCAAGTGTGAGGTTCAGAGTTGAATTCATAGTGCCAAAAAGAAAAAAATTAAGCACTATACCCCCACTTCTGCTAATTGACTCTGAGATTCCACAGTCATTAAGCCATTGGGGTTTCTATGGGACTAGAAATTAAAGTCCCGATTTCTATTTAGCCCCAATTCTAATAGACAGCTCTAGTTATGTGATGCTCACAGATTTACTCTGTGCTTAGGATGATACTCCTTCTTTGATTCCTTTTTATCTGAAAAAATAAGATAAGCTAGATACTTAATATTGTTTCAAGCCATGCTGTCCCCACGCTTGGGACACACTGACAGGTGTCTGAGACAAGGTGTAGTGCTGTGCCTGTAATTCTAGCACTTGGGAGGCTGAAAACAAGAGGATCATTATGAGTTTGATCTGTGTGGTAAGGCCCTGTAGACCCTGTAGACCCTGCACTAAATACATAAAAAATACATTGTTTCAAGTGTCTTGGATTAGGAGTCAGAAGACTGAGATTCATGTCTCAGCTCTGTCATAGCTGTGTGATCTAAGAAAATTGCTTTCTTGGATCTCAATTTTCACAACTACAAAAAGAGGAACCAGGGTTAAATGCTTAGTAGTGTATTTTAAGATTTCTGAACTGGATTCAGGAAATCTGAG
>PVKN010027401.1:0-13537 GCA_004027915.1 Capromys pilorides | reverse complement strand
CTTCTCCTTTTCCTTCTCTGTCTCTCTCTTTTCCTCTTCCTGTTGTGTGATAATTGGCTCTCTGTCCCTGTGACAAAAATACCTGATTTGAACAATTTAAAAGACAAAATGGTTCATTTTGCTTGTTTTAGAGGTCCACACCAATTGTCCCCGTGGCCTGTGGTAGCATACGGAATCATGGTGAGAAACAAGGGGTAGAGCAGCTGCTCATCTCATGGGGCTCAGAAGTAAAAGGGAGGTGCCGGCCAAATAGCTCAGCAGATTAAAGCACCTGCAAGCAGGCACAGGAGCTAGGGTTTCAATCCCCAGGCCTGCTGTGCCAGCCCTGCCCCCTAGGTGCACTGAGATGCAATTAAGACTGGCGCCGTGGTGGCACACTCCTATAATCCCAGCTCTTGAGAGGCTGTAAACAAGTGGATCACTACAAGTCTGATGTAGTAGTAAGACCCTGAACATCCTGCAGACCTTTCCCTATAAAATAAAAAAATTAAATATCTTAAAAAAGGAAGTAAAAGGGAGGAGGGAGAGGTAAGGCCCGGGTCCTGTGGTCCCCTTGAAGACACACCCCAATGAGAAATCTCTCCTACAGACCCTAATGACGCCATCAGATGGGAACTGTGCTTTCAACACATGATCCTGTGGAGCACTTTCAGATCCAAACAATAAAAGCCTTCTCCCCCTCTCCTTTACCTATCTCTTTTTCTCTTACCACCCTCTTTCCTTCCCCCTATCCCCTTTTCACTCAAAGCACTATATGTTATTTCTGGTCTTGCTGTCTTGGTGTGGATAGTGGGAATTCACCCTTTTAGCTGAAGAGATTGAAATTTTCACTACCTACACACCAAGGACAAGAAAGAAGGCTTCTTTTTTGAGCTAGAGAATGTGAAGTCTAAAAACAATAAACAAAAAACAGAACTGAAAGGAGGCAGGTGTAGAACAGTGTGCCTCGTCCCCTCCACTGTGTGGCGTGCACAGTCACTGAGGAGGTTGGGAGGGAAAGTTCCGGGATCCTACAGCCTTTGCCCTTCCAGATGAAAGGGAAAGAATTCATCAGGGTCAGTGTCTTAGGATTCGGCAGGATGGGGATCGGCCTCCTCTTGTATTTTCTCTCTCTATCTGTCTGTCTCTGTCTCTCTTTCTCTCCCTCTCCCCTCCCCTTCTTTCTGCATGTATCTCTATCATTGTCTCTCTCTCCCTCTCACTCACTCTCTGTATCTCTCTCTCCCTCTTTATGTATCCCTATCTCTCCCTGAGTCTTCATCTCTATGTCTGTGTCTATATCTTGTCTCCTTTTCTCTGAGTCTCTGTCTCCCCCTCCTCCTCCTCCCCTTTCTTCCTGCCACCCTGCCTCCCTCTACCTCTTTGTTGAAATCTGGAGTCAAACCATTGAAATCTGGCATCAAAACTTATTCTGGGCCTGATACTGAAGAGATGAATTAATTCCTCTAAGCCTTAGTCTCTTTACCTTTTGAAACCAAACAATAATCAAAGTATCCACTAACCATAATCTCCTGGGCACAGAAATTATGTTTCTCTGTTTTCTAACCTTGTTTCACTTGGAGTGTTTGAGGTTGTATCTGTCACACCACTATCATTCAATAAATATTGGAATTAATGCATACTATCTACTTTTCTGAGTTGAAATTATTTATTGAGATAATGTAGGTGAAAGTGCTTAGCCCAGATATTTTCATTGTATCTCCATTTTTCCTTGCTAATTTTACACAAGCTCCTTAGAACAGAAGGACAGAAGATAATGGGAGAGAGAAGCTGGAGGACAACTAAAGAAGGGAAAGGACAGAGGTGGTCAGTGGAAGGGCCCTGGATGTGCAGGAGGAAGCCTTTTACCCCTCACCGAGGCTGATTCCCACTTAGTGATTTGGCTGCTGTAAACTTCGGGTTTTTCATCTATAAGATGGGGGTGAAAACAATTGCACTACTGATAATAGGTGCCCATTTGTGGGGTCAGCCATCAGAATTCCTGGGATGTATTAGCTACAAATGAGGAGAAAACTAAGAGACAAAAATCTAAAGTAGAGAAAGGAGACCACCAATCAGGGCAAACAACAAGGAAAGAAAAGAAGGGTTTGAGTCTTTTTCTTCTAGATCCGTCCAGTTCTTCCCACTTCTAGCCAACTTGATTTGGATTTGGATTGACTTGGGAAGCCACTGAACTTGAACGTGAGTACCTAATTGGTGAATTCTGTACTTTGTCACCTGATATAATAAAATGGAATCAGTGGGTAGTTCCGGTCAGGAGCGGGTGACAGATGAACAGCATATAATCATTGTGAGTAAAGCAAAATGAATGGAAGACCCCAGAAATGCTTCTAAAAGTGTAGTGGGGTTTCCTAGGATTCTCCACCTCACAGACCCCACAGGGTCTTAACCCTGTAGGAGTCAGGGGTGGTGACTGTCAGTTCACCCAGGAAGTCAGGCAGCAGACTGGCTGAGGATACGAGGAGCAATGCCACCTATGAGAAGCAGGGCTAAGAAGCACCGTTTAGTGAAATGTTATACATTCACAGTGACATTTTCATTTTTGATACTTAAGAAAGTTGTGGCCATTCAATCTGGAAAGTTTGGGAAAGGTAGAGAATACCTTTGAGCCCATGAAAAGATAATCTAGCATTAACATTTTAATATCTAACCCTCCAGGGACATACGCGTGGGTTGCTGCTCTTCTTCTGGTGGCACTGGTGTGAAACTGGGGTGTATTTTTATGTTCTGAGTACTTAGTCATCCCAACAGCTGTCAGTTCGATATTTGATTGACTGTATACCAAGCCCTGTGCTCAGTGAAGTGAAGCAAGATTCTGTTTCAGATTAGTTCTTTTCAATTCCTTGAATTTAAAAAAGAATATTCTTTGGAAAGGTTGTTCGCAATATTCTGCAGTCTATTCCTAGACGTTTAAATGTTACAAAATGTTCCCCATCTCTCTTTGGCTCTCAAGATGAATTTCTTTTGCCCGCTCAGGTTAAGGAGCAGCAGGAAAAACCTGACTCTGGCCATTCGTTTCCTGATTGTGTTCCCTAAAGAGAGGCTTGAGAGAGATAGAAAGAGAAGTGGGAAGAAGAAGAGATGCAGGAAAGAAAGAAGTACAGAGGAGGATGGCGCATCGTGGTCCGCTTTTGCTGTTTTCACTGAGCACCTGACATGGGGCAATTTTGTAAAGAACAGAAACATTATTTTCTCATAATGGCAGAGCCTTGAAAGCCCAAGATCGAGGCAGCAGTTTCAGATGGAGGTTTCTTCCTGCATCATCACACAGCTGAAGGCAGAAGAAAGGCCACAGAGCACACGCTCCCGTGAGCCCTCTCATCCGGGCACTAAACCAGCCTTGGGTGTGCCTTAAGTACCTCTTCGTGGATCCACTTCCCTGTACCATTACACTGCATCATGGGTTTTGGAGTGGACACACCATAGCACAGTGGAATAAAGAAAGACAGAGAGGAAATCTATACTGTCAATTTCCTCAGTGACGATGCATGCAGTAATCACTCACCCAACTATTTACTGAATGCTTAGTACAGGCCGGCCTGGTTATTCATCACAGGCTCCTAGGCAGGCAAGTTTTAGCCCTAAGATATAGTCTTTTTGTTCTGATAAGTCTGAAAAAGGCCCTCAATGTCTCTGATCTTTGAATATCATGGTTCGTAAACTATTACAGAAATGCAGCTCATCTTCTTTCCCGTGGCCCTTTAGCAGCTCACTTTGACTGGGGCTAAACCATGCCAGCCTCTTCTATATGAGGCATGCTGAGAGTCCTTCCTTCAGCACCTTTGTAAGAAAGTCACACACTGGAGAACATGGGGGCAGCTTTGTGAAGGGACTTCATAGTAACACCTCTCACCACACTGTGGATGGAGTTAGAGACATCGCCTTACCACAAGCTGTAGATACCTCCTTCCCTCTACCTCTCTGATCAGGGATGGCTGTATTAAATCCCACTAAGGCAGACAGACACAGATCCTTTGGTCAATAGATGGTCTATTTCTATGTCCATGGCTGGAGAAAACATTAGTGAAATCTGAGAGGCAGGAAGAGCAGAGCCATATCACTGTGGGGTTTCTCAGAACGTGGAATGGGCACTCTGAAGATAGTGCTAATATTTATTCCATTCTTCTGTTTGTACTGAAGAAACTGTGTCTCCGCTGTGCTCTTATTTACCTTAAATGACTGAGGCTCAGCCAACCCATCATAGAAAGCCTCCAGACAGCTTACTTTGGAAGACCTAAAATGGAGAACAATTTCTTCATGCTGGAGTTTTGAAAGTGACTATTTCTGATAAGATGTCCTCAACTTCACTACATTTTAGGACACAGTTCTTATTGTTTCTTAGCATTTGGACGTGCACCTACTAGTAACACCAAAAACATATAAGAAAGCTCTAGGGCTTCACTCAGCCATAGTGCAGAGTGTCCTTTGGCCCTGCTCATTGGTTCAAGAAAGCTAGTGGAAAAATCCTGATATTGACAGATCCCCATCCTCCTCCTCCTCCTCCTCCTCCTTCCTCCTCCTCCTCCTCTTCCTCCTCCTCCTCCTATCAGAAGCACAGTTACTTTACTTTCTTGTGGAATGAGGAAAGATGGCTAAAGCCTCAAACCCAGCCACCATGCCAAAATGTATGGTCCAACATGAGTAATAGGATAAGACCATTAATCACACAGAGGTTACAAATCATGACCCAAGCATAAGCAGAGCCTCTCAGTGACGAATTATGTTTATATTTGACTTTCCTCCATGACAGTTGCCCCTCTGCAGTGTGTTTCCTGCATTATAAAGTTACTCCAGATGTGAGAGCAGCCCAATATTCAGAGCTCACAGACCCATTAATTCTGTCACAAGATGGTGATGAAGAGGTTAATAGTGACATTTCTGGAGAGCATCTTCTGTCTTTCTGGTGGCTAACTTGTCCTGGGGTTGAAACCCCCTCAGGTGGTTCTAGCATTGAAGGGCCAGCAGGTACCTTGCCTCACTTGGGGCCCATGATCCATATATTTATAGCAAGATTGATCTAGGAAAAAAGACATACTTTGGTCCTAGCAGAAAACCCTCAAATGGCATAATTGTTCCCTCTTAAAGAATATTTATCCTGGGAACAAGCATAAAGAATACAGAGATATAAGCCCATGTATGATGGCTTCAAGTTGTGTTGTTGTTTGTTTGTTTGTTTTGAGACAGGGTCTAGCTATGTAGGTTAGGTTAACTTTGAACTTACTATGTACCCTAGGCTGGCCTTGAACTTGTAGTAGTTCTCCTGCCTCAGCCTCCCAAGTGCTGGGATTACAGGTATCTACCATGACACCCAGCTATGGCTTTAACTTTTAATTCCACACTTAGGCCCATTTCTTAGGCGGTGGTAAAAGAAAAGAGTCAAACTTGAGACTTTCAGAAAGTTGGAAGTTCTGCTTTCTCAACTATAAAATTGGGTAGCTGATGGCACTTACTTCATAGGTTGGACTTTATGAATAAATAAGTTATTATATAAAAATGTTTAAGATGGTGCCTGTAATATGGAAACACCCAATAGATGTTAGCTGCTATTATTATTAGTGTCATTTATACCTGAATATATCACTTGGAATTGCGAGTTTCAGGCCAGAGTCAGACTTAGCTGATTTAAGCAGGAAAGAAATGCATTAAAAATGATATTGAATGCCCCACAGAATTACTCAGAACTGGAAAGTGAAACCTGCTGACCACCCAGCTAAGAACAGCACCCAAAATCACCCAGGAGACTTTCCCTATATGAGCAGCACCAGTACTGTCCCTCAGCACCAGAATTGTTGGGTGTGTGTTCATTGCCATCAGCCTGGTACTACGGCCACCACTGCTCCAGAACTGGCTCCTTCTCAACCAACTACTACTAAAGTGACAATTTGCCCAAGCTCCTACTTCTTGGAGGAGTTCACTCCTCATTCACCTCTGGCGCTGTTCTGTTTGACTGGCAGAACTTCCATGGTGTGTTCCCATCACTGCCTGAAGAGAAACTGGGAAAACAAATATCTGGCCTTGCCTAGTTCTGCGATGCCTCCCACAGAACCCGAAAGTGTACACCATCCCTGAGATGTAAGGAGAAGGGTGTGTAATGCTAAAGGAGATGATGGAGGAGCCTGTAGATTGAGATGAGGGCAGGTACAAGCCTGAGCCTGCGCTTGGTGTTGATCATCATATGTTCAAGGCCCAAACTAAAGTGCGGCACAGCTCAGAATGAGAAGCTAGACGTTCCTTCTGCTGCTAAGGATCACTACACCCTTTTGTTAATATCATGGCTTATGCAGGTACAAGAGAATTAGGAGAGGGAGGTCTGCACCACCCCAGGGGAAATTGGGAGTAGAAGAGCCATAGGAAGGGGGAGGGAAGGAGAAGCATGGAAAACGTAACAGTAGGATGTCAAGGATTGGGTCTGAGGGATGTGTTTCCTATGATTTTTATGCTCTCCAAGTTGCATGAACACTTACCAATAAATATTAAATGAATGCACTGTAATTACTGGAAGAGCCTTCTGGTGACAGGACAACTCATGTGTCTGAGATATGCCAGCAGCATTTCAGTGAGTGGTGGTGGGCAATCTTTACTGAGAGCTTCATTTCTTGCAGGGTGAAACACTACTAAGTAAGAGAAAGAGAGGAAGAAGTTCCTCGCAGTTCAGACCAAGACTGGGCATCGGGATGCCCAGTGGATTATTCTGTCATTTCCCCAGCCTTGCATGTGGACTATCTGGTGTGGGTTTTGTCTTCCACGGCTAGCCCCTACTTCTCCACATCAACTCCTGCCCAGCTGGTGTCTAGAAACATCCCACTCTGTGGGTGGCTGTGTCCATGTGATCAAACCTCTCCAAACAGGATGCGCCTGGTCCTTGCACAGTGGCTGTTTTTGATCCATCTGAGACTCCTTAGTCTTGGACGATAAGTCACATCTTCATTTGTACTCACCTTTCACCACAGTCCTGTCAGATGTGGGAAGAGCTATGTGAATAATGAGAAAGCTGACTTTGTACAGCATCCTCAGTGCCTTATGCTGTGTGCTCCTCTCAACACTTTCAGGAAGGGCCAGCAGATATTAATGCCCCATTTGATAGATGAGGCTTCTATGGTTCAGCAGTCTCACATGGCTTCTCCAAGGTTACACAGTAGTAAGAAGACAAATCTCGGGTCTCCTGTCTCCCACTCCAGTGACACTGCAATTGTCATGTTCCCTAGTGACTTACCTATTTCAGATGCATCCAAGTGAGGGAAGAGGGCTGGAGAGATGGCTCAGAAGTCTAAATGTCTGCCTGGCAAGCACAAGGACTCAGGTTCAATCCCCGGAATCATATGTCAGGCTGGCCTTGGAACCCCAGGTGTGTCATGCTGGACACCAAAATCGGGCATTATGGCACACACCTGTGTAATCCCAGCATTGGAGAGGCTGAAATAAGGATTATCACTGCTAGTCTGAGCTGTGTAGTGAGACCCTGTACCAGACAAACAAATAAATAAGAGATTTAAAAGAATTCAAAGTATGAAGTAAGAGAACACAGGAATTGTGTTGAGGCTGAACTTGCCCTGTATAGGTTTCTGCAAAGATTTCCAGAGATAATATGTGTATATTAGTTCAAAATAGGGCACATGACAGCACTTCGTGGTATTAGTTTTCATTTTTTCATTATTGTCTCCTACTCTGTGACACAGTCCTGATATCTGCTCCCCCACCACCACCACCGTCCCCATACCTTCATCACTGCAGGTGGCCTTCTCTACCTCTGCACAATGCTTTCCACTCAGGGCATCCTCCTCTTGCCCCAGCTGGCTTCTGGAAGCTAGATGTGTCATTCTCACGCAAGGCAATAAAGGACCATTGGGCTGTGCAGGGATTAAAACTGAGTGGTTGTTCTAATCCTAACTCAAACCAGCATGAAGCAAGATTTTGTTACCTTCTGAGTTTTCTCTCTGATATTCAGAGAGCCTTGCATCTGTCGTCTCTCCCTCTTTAACCATAATGACCCAGGATGTCTGCCCTGCCTGCCCCTGTCCACCTTCCCAACTACTTACACTGGGAGTTGATTAGGCCAGAGTAGCTATTTCCTAAACAGGAAGCCAAATGAGTCATGGTGGTGACTCAAGAGTGCAAGGTCTGGGTTAGGGAGATAGCTCAGTGATCTAAGCACCCACCTGGCAAGCGCAGGGATCCAGGTTCAATCCCTAGCACCATATGGCAAAAACGGACTTGGTGGCACATACCTGTAATCCCAGCTGAGACAGGTGGATCACTACAAATCCAACCTGCATAGTGAGACCCTGTGCCAAATACATAAAATTAAAAAAGACAAAGTGTGCAAGGTCTCCTCGGTGGAAAGGGACAGGGCAGTGAGAACTTCCAGGCCAGTGTTGACTGTGAGTTCCAGGCTTTCCCACAGCATGAGCACATGCCAAAGGGCTACCACACAAGCGCCCCCACAGTGGCCATGGTGTTATTAAGGGGAAAGTGTAGAGTACAGAGTGTTCTGAAGGTGCACGGCTTTGTTAGAAGGGCAAAGACCAAGACAAAACCTGTAGTGTGAAGAAGATCCCTCTTATTATATGCTTTTCTACTGTAACCATCACTCTGTGTGTCCTCTACCATAGTAATCAGTGTTTTATGAACTATCTTTTCTTCAAAGCCTCCTTCTTACCCTTTGTTTTGCCCATAATAAGAATTTAATTAAACTCTGGATTTTTCTCACCACTTCTTCTTAGAGCAGTGAAATATAGTTAGAGGTATTGGGTGTGCACAAATGATTTTATCCATTGTCTCTGTTCATTAAAAAAGAGGAAATATCAGTGTGGTCCCTGGCTTTGCCTTAGGTACCCAGGCCCCACACAGGGACTGTAGCTGACACAGCACCTTCCATGAGATTTTGCACAGGCTTCTGGTCACAATGAGCAACATGTAGCCACATGCCACCCCCTGTGACAAACAATCTCTGGACACATTTCTTGTTGACCTCATGGTTACTTACATGTAAGGTGGCTTCTCTTACAAGCTACATTTTAGAGATGGTGAAACTGAGGCTACAGCTGGTTTAGGTACCTTTGCCAAGATCACTTCACGGGAAAAAGTGGAGACAGCATTTAAATCCAGTGTTTTGTCTCTACAGTCTAAGTGCCTAGCCACAGATGGCTCCTGTCAAAGGCAAGGACTGACCACTGGAAAGGCAACATGCATCTCTGAAAAGTTTTTAAGGTCAATTTGACAGGGCTTTAGGCATTTTGTAAGGGGGAAGAAAAACGTAGTGAGAAAGTCTAGGCAAATGTTGGTAGACAGCACGATGGATTGGGGAGCTGAAGTGATGAATCTGGCCTTTGCATCCTTAAACACCTCGGAAGGTCAGATTAGCGCAGAAACCCTGGTGCTGAGCTGAACACTGGGTCCTCCCAGTTGGCAAACATTAGCTGGTTGAAATACTTCCTGATGGAAATACCGATAGCACGCTGACAAAAGTTCAAACTTGTTTCTAAAGGTCATCTCAACTGGCAGAGCAATTAGTTCAAGTTTGCCTTTTGCTTTTCCCTGGTGAGAGTTTTAGCTGAAACTTGCAACATTAGTCCTCTTCGCAGCATATGGCCAGTGACAAGAGACAACTTGAGATCATTTCTGATCCGGAGTATGCAGCGATCAAAAAATTTCTCAACACGTGGACCAGAACTAGAGCTAGATATCCACACTGAAGTAGTGACAGCAGCAGCCTTTCCAAGGGGAATATCCATTGAACCCATTACATGGACCCCCCCAAAAAAATACACTTTGAACCTCAGAAGCATCATTGCTTCCTAGGGCCTATGAACCATCTACATAGACCATGCAGTCCACACTGTAACCCTGCTGAAGCCCTAAAACGCCCTCTTCTTCTGTGCTTCACCATTTGGGAGAATTCAGAATCTGCCTCCACCCTCCCTATTATCCAAAATCCAATCAAATAGATCCTGTCCTCTTCATCTGTCCTACTTCCCTTCCTTGTCTTATTCCCATTCTTGGTTCCCTCCTTCACATCCCATTGCCCATTTCCAAAGCTATTATAGCCATCCTGTTTCCATCCCATCTCCCTACACACAGCATGGGAGCAACTTTCCTAAAACCCTCTGCAACCCTTCGCCCGACCCCACTCAGAATCTTCTTGTGGGTTTCCCACAAGAAAATGGATATTCCCATTTCCCATTGGTTCAATGGATATTCCCCTTGGAAAGGCTCTTGATTGAAGCCCCACCTCTGAGCATAGCACACACATTCTTCTGTGGCCATGCTCTCACCCCTGCTTGCTTCTCTAGCTTGATGCTATACATTCTCTTCACATTTCATCTCTTTCTCATATTCACTCCCCCCTCATGCCTGCCTGGTTCCCTTCCTTCCTCTTGCCTCCCTCTGCTTCCTTACTTCATACTAAACCCCTTGGTGCTCCCAGAACAGGTCAGACTGTCTTACACATTAGCACTGTCTGTTGTCTCTACCTGTAACAACCTTAGGCACGTGGGAGATGATCAGCCATCTTCCTGCCTAGTTCCCAGAATCCCCTGGCCGTACCTCCAGGAGACCTCTCCTTCAAGTCTGAGTTCCTCAGGGACCTGAAGCGAGGGCCCTGCCCTCTGGGGAGCTGCACAGGTGCATGGTCTGCGCTCTCCACCGGGAACCCATGGGGACTGATTGAGCTCCTTCTGCTGACTCTGCCCAGTGCTCACTCTAAGTTGGAATGTTCTGCTCCCTGCTTAGGAAGGCCTTCCTTGGCCTGTCTTCCTGTGCATTTTTCACCAGTCAAACACAGGTCACTCTTCTCTGCCTTGTAATACAGTTATATATGTCACGGTATAGACCAGACAATGCTTCATAATTTTTCTATAGAAATCTATATATGTAGCTTTTGGGGAAAATGTCAAGATATAAATGTTATTTTTAATGTATCTTTCTCTCTCTCTCTCTCTCTTTTCCTCCCTCATCTCTCTTCTTAAAACATAGTGAGAGTTCCCTTAAAGTAGGATTTATTGTACTTTTACAGCTGCAAAGGGAATACTGCTTACTAGCTTGACTGGCGGAAAATGTCCAAGCTGCACAGTTCACTAGTTTATATTACCTAATAGAGAGATAAATAAGCCATGATTCTTCTTAAGGACTGGCTTTTAATTAGATTTTTAATGGATACTCTTTGACTTTCCCAAGCCTGAGTACTGCTATATTAGTTCATTATTCTGATTAAAAGCAGCTAATAATGATCATAACTAAATAATTTCCCTCAAGTGCTCCAGCACAGTGTGATCAGTGGCTGCGCAAGCCTGTTTCTTCTCCTCTGCCACTCACCTCCGAGTTGGTGAGAGTCGGGGGCTGGGAAGCCCATGAGCACAGAAATCCCCAGCTCACAGAGCCCAAGGCCACCACTCAGAGCACCCTGCATTCCATTTTTCTAGTGTCAGAGGCTTATTGCAGTATGTCTTCCAGTCTTTAGGTCACTAGTCGGGATATCAGTTGCAAAGCTTGCTAACTAGTTTTGAACTTGCACATGGCTTATTCAAAGGTTCCATGACATCTTTGTTGTCTTTGGACCAAGAGTTATAACCTTGGTTACAATCAGCATCCTCCTCTCTTCCTTCCAGATCTTCTGTCTTGGAGGCAGTGATTGTTCTAGTGAAAGTTGAGTTCCCGTTGCCCATGTAGGACAATTTTTTTAAATGTATTTGGTTGTTACAGGGTCTCACTATGTAGCTTGGACTCATGGTGATCCTCCTGCTTATCAGCCTCCCCAGAGCTGGGATTACAGGCAGGGTGCACCACTATGCCTGTATTCTGGCCAGCTCAGTTGGCTCTGGGGGCAGGGCTGGCACAGCATGTGGTGCTGGGGATTAAACCGTGGTCCCTGTGTTTGCCTAAGTAGGTGCTTTAGTCCACTGAGCTATCTTGCCAGCCCTATTCTTTGTTCTTTAGCTCATCTATTTATGTGTATGTATGCATGCATGTCTGTATATATGGGCGTTTATGTGTATGTGTGTGTCTCTGTACAAAGTTATAGTCATTATGAAAGTTTGAAAATGCCTGAAAGAAAGAAAATAGAAATAACAATTCATTTTCCTGTTCATACTGCTTTTTTTTCTTCTCTTTCTAGGCCTATATACTGCTATCTCTATTTTTTTTCAGAAATGGCTTCATGTCATAGCCTTGGTAATGTATCATGAACATTTTCCCATGTCACTAAATCATCTCCTACAAAATCATTTTTATGATCTACTAAGGGTGTATTTATGTAAATGTACCATAATTTATTAATCTCTTTCATTGGGCATTAAAAAGAAGTCAACACGTATTATTATAAAAAGTGGTCAGTTAGTATCCTGTTCAAAAATATTTGAGCACACTCTGATTATTTTCTTGGGTGAAGTTTTAGATGCTGGTCCAAAAGTGGAGAACTTTATTGCTTTTGCTATATACTACCAAATTGCCTTCTAGAAAGACTGAAAAACTTCAACTTTCAGTAACAGTTTTGAGTATATTAGGACAGTTTTATTTATATGGATTCTAGAACTAGCAATTATCATTTTCAATTAATAAATTTTTCTAGATTTCAAGGCACAAAGGATGGTAGTTGATTTAACTTGTACCCTTTTTATGTTATGGCTGGCTCCGCCTGCCCTGGGGATGCGGCTGGCTCAGCATGTGGTGCCGGGGATTGAACAACGGTACCTGCATTTGCCTAAGCTTGCCTAAGCAGGTGCTTTAGACCACTGAGCCATCTTGCCAGCCCCAAACTTGTATCCTTTTTTGTTACATGATTCAGGTGGAACATTTTCCCATGAAGATATTGATCATTTGAATTTCTTATTTGCATATTGCCTTTTTTAATCCTTTGACCATTTTATGATATTAATTTTGGTGTCCTTGTGTTTGGAAGGAACTGGATAGTCCTACTGTACTGAAACTAATTCTACTCCTTGATTGTCTACATTTCTTCATGATAAAGAGGAAAATAGGGTGAACTCCGGACTTGGGATTAGAGAAATACAGTGACACTGCTGCAGTCAGGGCTATCAAAGTACACACAACAAATTGCAGACTGCCAATTTTTTTTCTTAAAATTTTAATGACAGTTCTGGCTTGATTTGCACTGTAAAGTTAGACTAAGCTCTAGTCTTGGCTCTGACACTTACTTATGTTTTGAGCAGGAGGCAAGTGTCCTCACTTTTCCTAAGCCTCAGTTATCTCAACTGTCAAATGGGATAATTATACCTATATCGCAGAATTTTCTCTAGCAATCAGTATGACAGAGCATAGAAAATAAATACCCAGTGCAAAACGAAAGTTATTGAAAAGTGCCATTGCTGTAATTTAAGAACCTGTACATAATGATGTCCAATTTTCTGCTCACGTATGTCACTTTTGAGTAGTCTCAGTGTACCGTCCTTCACTCTATATCTATCTCTCTTTCCTGAAAGGACAAAGGGAAGAG
This sequence comes from Capromys pilorides, assembly GCA_004027915.1. Lineage (NCBI taxonomy): Eukaryota > Metazoa > Chordata > Mammalia > Rodentia > Capromyidae > Capromys > Capromys pilorides. The sequence continues at coordinate 90 of PVKN010027401.1, read as the reverse complement.
GTGCATGTAGTATTAGAAAAAGTCTTGCAGTTCCTATGGAATGAGGCCTTCTAGGGGAAACACAAGTGCCCCAAAGACCCACGAATGCCT
>PVKN010027400.1:0-13487 GCA_004027915.1 Capromys pilorides | reverse complement strand
TAAGTTAAAGTACCAAAGGTAGTCTGGTCTAGAGAAATAAAAGTATTGGCTTTACTAATTTGTACTGTAACATCCTTATACTTTCTACCTTTATGTGTATCTATTTCTTAAGTAAATAACTTAGGTTCTCTTCCATACCTTTTTCGTTCTGATGCAGAGTTCAGGTTCATATTTTACTGCATCTGATAATGTATTATATGTTTGAAGCCTAGTGACTTTTCATTTTGACATTTTGTGATTGCATATGTAAGCAATAAAATTCTGATGTGTTTTATAAATTGTTTTTATGTTTAATGATCAGTAGGGAATTTCTTTCACTATTCGTGCTAGTTTTAAGATGTTAGACCCAAAGAATGTTTTGTTTTATAGCATGTATGTACCTTTCTCCTTTAAGAAATATTTTAATTTTGGCATTTAAAAGTAGTTCCTATTGTATGTTGCCTATCATTGAAACTTTTTAGTCTTTTTAGAGAAATAAGAATCTTTAGAGTTTTGAGAAATAGTTTTTTTTTTTTTGTATTTTGTGCAGGTTCTTGCTGTGCAGCTTGGACTCGTAGTGATCCTCCTGCTTTCAGCCTCCCCAGAGCTGGGATTACAGGCGTGCACCACCATGCTCAGACTGCAGTAGTAGTTATTGTTTAGTAAAGAATCTCTCACACCTCCCTGAATATATATCTTTTCACCAGATTCTAAGATTCATAGGTTTTGAAAGCTACCAATCTTTGAAATTGCATATACTGTTCATACAGAAGAACATACAGTAAGGGTTTGCACAAACTAAATATACCAGTATTTTGAAGAAGATCAGCACTATGATCCCACTTGTCACTATTTTAACACTTTTTCTCTAGAAGTAACTACTATCCTGACTTTTTAAAATTTTTTGTTTGTTTAAGGTCTCACTCTGAGGTTTGGACTCGTAGTCATAGTGATCCTCCTGTTTTCAGCCTGCCTAGGACTGGGATTACAGGAATGTGCCACCACATCCAGACCCTTGCCCGCTCAGCGTGCCTGGGGTCGGGGCCTGTGCAGCGTGTGGTACCAGGGATCAAACCCCAGTCACTGCACTTGCCTAAGCAGGCACTTATTCTGCTAAGCTGTCTCACTGGCCCTTATCCTGACTTCTAAAACGATTGGATTAAGTCTGCCTATTTTTCATTCTATGTAAATGTAATAATAATAATACACAATACTTTTTTCTCTTCTGTGACTGTCGCTTCTGTAATAACCAAATTTAGTGACTTTTCTCTTATAGTGCTAGAGATCAGAGGTCCAAAATCAGTTTGGTTTTTTTTTTAATGCATTTGGCACAGGGTCTCACTATACCCCTGGAGATGGGGCCAGCATAGCATCCAAATCAGTTCTTTCAATTAAAAAGTGTAAGCATTTTTGTTTTTTATTTTTTAAAATTAAGTTAATAGGTACATTTTAGGTACACATTAATGATCACATTCATCATAGGAATTGTACCTGTATATGATACATCATGATTCCTTTTTTCTCATTCCCCATCATTCCTTCAACCCCTCCTCTGCCTGTTTATAAAAGCTTTGTTTCTATTGTCTCCTTTTTTTGTTTCCTTTCTCACTTACCTATTTCATGATGAGACCAGACTTTTAAGTAAAATAAATCATATACACAAGTGTGAATACCACATTGTTTCTCTGGTTTGAGAAAAAGTACAAATAAGGGCCAAAATGTGTAATAGATATTGTGAAATAGGAAGAAAATGTTCAAATAGGAAGAGGATCCTCAGGAATGGAAGGGGGAAATAAAGGAATGGAAAAGAAAAAAAATCAGTTTCATTAGGCCAAATAGCAGGGTTGGTTCTTTCTAAAGGTCACAAGGGAAGAATCTGATTTGATATCGTTTTTCAACTTCCAGTGACTTACTGTATTCCTGAGCTTACAGCTCATTATTCTATGTTAAAAGCCTGGTTTTGTTGTTGCATCATCTTTGTATAGTGAGATCTTTCTTTCCCTCTTCATTTGTAGCCTCTCTGAATATTCTCAAGATTCTTAATCAGATGTGAAAGTCTCTTTTGCCATATGAAATAACTTACACAAATTATATGTATCAGGGCCTTGATATCTTTGAAGGCCATTATTTAACCTAACAAAGGAAGACCCTACAATGCTGTTGCTTGTATTTACACTTCCATTCTCATTGCTGAATACCATAGCATTCAGATTATTATTATTATTATTATTATTATTATTATTATTATTATTACTGGCTCAGCCTGCCCTGAAGGTGGGGCTGGCGCAGCATGTGGTGCTAGGGATTGAACTGCAGTCCCTGCGGTTGTCTAAGCTTTTGTAAGCAGACGCTTTAGACCACTGAACCATCTCACCAGCCCAGTTTATCTGTTTTTAGTGTATATCGAAAATTATCCATTCTTTTTTCTTTTTTTTAAAATTTTATCCAGGATCTCACTATACAGCTTGGACTCATAGTGATCCTCCTGATTTCTGCCTCCCTAGTGGTGGGATTACAGGTGTGCGCCACCATGCTCAGACTCCATTGCTGCCTAGTGCTCCTAAAAGGCAGGCCTGGTGTGGTGTGTGGTGCCAGGGATCGAACCCTGGTCCCTGTGCTTACCTAAGCAAGCACTTAGTCTGATGAGCCATACTCCTGACCCTCAAAATTATCCATTCTACCATTGGTGAACATTTGAGAAATTTCTCTTCTGGGCTATTAAGAGCAATCATTTATGTATCTTTTGGTGATTGTATATATACATTTCTGTTAAAGGCTGAAGTATGTATATTTTCAATTTTGGTATGTGTTGTCCTAAGTGTTTGTAAAAAGGCACCATTTTAATGTGTACTGTAGTAAAATTAATGGCCTACAAGCCTGAGAATGTTCATGAATTTCTAAAAAAAGTCATCACGTCCATTATTTAATATGAAGAAGAATAAAAGCACAAGTATTTTTATTACTAATATTAGACGTTGCTCCTCAGAAAGCATGCATGTTTTAGGTAATCATAAATAATATGTTGAGGGCCAGGGGGATACCTCAGTGGCTTAAGTGCCTTCCTGGCAAGTGCAAGGTCCAGAGTTCAATCCCTAGTACTGCAAAAAGAAAAAAAAAGACAGAATGCTCTCTTACTCTCTGCTTATAAATGTGTTGAGTTTATACATAGTATGTTGATGTGTAGACAAGTGTATTTATTTAATTTGTCAGGTTGTAATTTATTCAAAAATCCAGGTATCTCCTCATAGAGTTCTCTGAATCAGTTATGTCTGTCTTAACTCTGTGGCCATCAGAAAGAACTATTGAATCCAGAAAGCATAGGCACTGTTTTCCACTAGCTTCGCTTGGATTGTTTGTTTGGTTTTTTTTTTTTCTTTTACTTCTCATGCCCTACAGTCTTTTCCACCTTGCTCTGGGCTATAGAATATCATAGGTAAGATCAGCTAATGTGAAGAGCAGTGATGCAAGCAGAAACACCTGGACTGACACCCATATCACCAGGCACAGATCAGCATTATTCTGAAAATATCAGGCCATTTCTCTGGTGGTCTAGGGCTTATTTTAGATAAGCAGAAAATACAGAGGCAGAGTGACTTGTCAATTGGGGATTGATTTATACAGTGTATGTTGTAGTGACCAGCTATATGTCACAGTGATGAACTGTTTCTGAGAATAACCAGATCTGGAATAGGAACTTTTACTTGGGCCAAGAAGAAACTGAAGTATACCAGCTGGGAGGGACTATTTACTTTTGTAGTGTCACCACTGATTACTTCCTCAAAGCACATGAAATGAAGAAGGAGGAAATAAAAAGAAAAATTTTTACTTAGGATCTATTTCTGCTGTAAATTAAAAAAAAAAAAAACAGGATTTCTCAACCTCAGCATTCGCATTTGGGGCTGGTTAACTGTTAGGGGAGATTATCTTATACATTGTAGGTCTATAGCTGTGTTCTTGGCTTAGATCCAATATATGCCAGTAGCTGTCCTTCCAGCCCTACTCCCAGTATCACAGCTCCAAAATATCTCTAGACATTGTCCAGTGTCCCTGGAAGATAAGAAGGGGTCAAAATTAACTCCCCTCCTCCGTTGAGAACCACCACCTTAGAACATCTGTCATATGTTCATGGCAGTTTACCGGGGGAAAGGCGGTGAGCTACCCTCTGTTGGGATATGCAGTCTTACTGGAAAAAAGACAACAAAACTGGAACTAAAGTAAATCTAGATGATTTAAGGAGAATAAACTCAGGGTTAAAATGTGTTACTAGGAAAGCAAAAATTATACAGAAAGAAGGTTCTTAACTTCACAGCTGTTCATGTTTTCATCTGCTAGGGCCCAGGCTAGTTATATATCTCTCTACCTGCTTTCTGCTTTTTCACCTTGCTGTGAGGCATATCCAGTGTGAAACAGATCTGTAATATTATCTTATTATTGTTTGGTTTTTTCTTTTAACAAGTTTTTTTTTGTTTGGCCTCTGTGGTCAAGATTGACCTCAAACTTGTGATCTTCCTGCCTCAGCCTCCCAGAGTGCTGTGCCACAAACACACAGTGAGCGTGCTTTTTTATTTTGGTACTGGGAATTGAATGTAGGGCCTTTGTGCTGAGCTACGCCCCTGGCCTGTTTTTTAAATTTTGAGACAATGTCTTACTCTCTAGTTTACCCCAGGTTGAGCTCAAATTTTGCAATCCTTCTGCAGTCCTACAGGGATTACAGGCACACACCCAGCATGTTATTTTTTATTTTATTTTATTTTTTGTTATTTTGTATTAAAACTTTATTTTTTGGCAGTCAAATATACCATGAAGCTTGCCATTTAACCTGTTTTAATTATATAGTTCTATGATTTTGAGTATATTCATATAGTACCATTATCACTACCATTCATCTCCAGTACTCTTCATTTCAGATTGAAACTCCTCATTAAACAGTAACTTCCCATTATTCTGTCTTTCCATTTTTTAAAAAAATATATTTGATATAAGTTCTCAGTATGCAGCTTGGAATTGTAGTGATTGTCCTATTTTCAGCCTTCCCAGCCCTGGGATTACAGGTGTGGGCCATCACGCCTGGTCTCTGTAACTTGCTCAGTGCACTGGAGGCAGGGCCACTGCAGCATGTGGTGCCAGAAATTGAACCTGGTCCCTGCACTTGCCTACGTAGGCACTTAGTCCACTGAGTTATCTCGCCAGCCCTTTTTTCTTCTTAGTTCTTGATAATTACCATTCTTCCTTTTATCTCTGAATTTGGCTATTCTAAGTACCTCATATTAGCAAAATCATACTTATTCACCTCCCATAATGTCTTCAAGATTCATGTTATAGCAGATATCAAATGTCTTTTCTGTTTAAGACTGAATAGTATTCTTTTGTTTATTCATTCATCTATTGTTTCTGCTTTTGGGATATTAGAAATAATGCTGCTGTGATTATGTACGTAAAAATAGTTGTTAGGACCTTTTGCTAACAGTCACATTCTTTTACAGATCTTTGTACTGAGAACTGAAATAAGGAACATATAGTGTGAGCGTGCATATAAAGACCATTTATATTATATGGCAAATATGTGAACAGAGGGACTAATTATTGTACTAGATTTTATGTATATTATTTCACTTTTTCATTTGTGAGATAATATTGGTTTTGGTGGCCAGCACAGCAAGCAGTACTGGGAATCGAACCTGGGTCCTTGTGCTTGCCAGGCAGGTACTTAGACCACTGAGGTTAGAAGTATTAGAATTTTAACCTTAATATCTATAGTTCTAGGAGTATTTTTCTTCCACTAAATCATTTTCTTTCCATAGTACTCTGGAAAGACTGAAGTGAGTCTTTATGCATTTATTTGAAGGTTATTCAAAGCATTATAATCCTATTGAGCATGGTGAAATTGTAAGGTGTTGCAAGATAATTGTGGAACTCATTTTAAGGAAACAGGTAATGTTTGATAACATTTTTAGCTTCCTTTTTCTATAACCACCCTTTTTGTGGTACTGGGGATTGAACTCAGGACCCTATGCTTGCCAGGCAAGTGCTTATTCTACTGAGCTATCTCCCAGGCCTCCTGTATATCCACCCTTGTCTAAATGATTTGCTTAGTGTTATGTAGAATGACAAGTGTTGTTAAAGAAGCTGTTTGATAAAGGTGTTTGATGTATAGAACTTTTGAACAAAATATCCATCAGAATACTTATAGAAAAATGTCTTTTAATATTGGGTTTGCATAGTTTAATTTTGGAATCTTGGAGTTAAGCTGTCTCTTAAAAACCAAGGTCAAATATTTTTTTAATGAAGGATCTTGTTTTTCATATCTTAGTACAAGTTTACTATCACACAAGCAGAAAACATGCTCTGGTAGCTGCGACTCTTATTTAGTATTTTATAATTAAGGATTATGTTATCAGTGGGACGTGTTCTTCTTTATTCTGGAATTTACTCACAGGATTCTAGTTATGCTGCCTTGGGAGCTTAGGCAACTGCAAATTCTCACTTTTCAGCTTACTAGCTATTATCTGAATCTTGGGCTAACCTAACTTGTCTTACCGCTAGTCTTTCCTTACTTCAGTCCATCCCTCTACCTTACCATATTTAATACAAATGGGAGTATTAAACTCTTGTCCTTGGTGTAATCTTATAAAGTCTAAAGTTCGTTTTTTGTTTGTTTGTTTTGTTTTTTGGTGGTGCTGGGAATTGAAGCCAGGCCTTACACATACAAAGGAAGACTCTACATTGAGCCATATTCCTAGCCTGTCTTATACATTTTTTAAAAGAGTGTCTTTTACAGCACAATTTAACTTGTTTTTCTACAGTCTTTCTAATTACATAAAATCTGGGCTAATGCTATCTCCTTTATTACCTTTGTACATAAAACCTCAAACTCTGGAATGACCTTTTCTCTTTTTTACTGGCAAATCATACCTTAAGATCACACTAAAATATTAGTGCCTATGGCAGATTTTCCCCTGGACCTCCATACAGGGTCAGGTGTTTTCTCTTTAGCTGTGCCTATGGCAACACATTTATAAATTCTAAAATTCAGAATGTTCCAAAATCCAAAAGTTTCAAGTGTTGGCATGGCTCTTTTAAGCGGAGAATTCTACACCTAGCTTCATGTGATGAGTCTAAATACACTAGAAATATTGTATAATGTTATCTTTAGGCTTCGTGCAGAGCTCTATGAAATATAAATCAATTTCATGCTTAGACTTAGATCTGAAATCCAAGATACCTCATTGTGTATATGCAAGTATTCCAAAATCCTAAAACATCCAAAATCAAAAGCACTTCTGATCCCAGGCTAATAAAGGATACTCAACTTGTGTTTCTATTTTTGAATCCCATCATACTATAATTTACTTGTTTACAAATCTGTTTCTGTTTCAATGAGAGCTGCTAGAAAAAATGAATTGGATATCATCTCAGTGTCTAGCTACTGACAAAGGTTTTCATTTGAACTTAAAAAATAAAAACTTATGGTTATATCACTTTGTCAAATACTTTATACTATTTGTTCCTAGAGCTAAATACAAACAAAGGTACAGAGTACATATTTGAAGGTGATAATAATGGGAAGGAAAAATAATTTGCATTTCATGAGCTATGTTAGGAGAAAATGTCCAGCTAGACATAGTGGTGTATGTTGATAATCCCAGCACTCTGGTAGGCAAGCAGGAAGACCATAAATTCAAACCCTACATGAGCCCCTGTCTAAAAATAAAAATGAGTGGGGATACACCTCTGTGAATGTCCTGGGTTCAAAGGAAACAAAAAGTAGGAAGTGGGTGGAGAGGGAAGGTTCATGTATAAATCATTTAAGAAAAATTTTCTAAGTCAAGTTTGACACATATCTGTAATCCCGTTACTCTGGGTCAAAAGTTGAAGCCTAATCTGGGCGTGGTGTCGCACGCCTGTAATCCCAAAACTTGGGAGGCTGAGGCAGCAGGATTGGCGCGAGTTCGAGACCACTGTGGGCTACAAAAGTGAGCTCAAGGCCAGCCTGAACTGCATAGCGATCCTCTCAAAAAGGCAACAAAAAAAGAGTTGAAGCCCAGCCTGAGCAATTCAGCAACTCAGTAAAACTGGTTCTCAAAATTAAAAAAAAAAAAAAAAGATAAGACAAATACAAAGCATGAGTTTAAAAAATACAATCAATATTTTAAAATTTTAATATAGTAGGACCTGTGAGATAGATTGGGACAAAGTACCTGCTTAGGCAATTGCAGGGACCCGGTTCAGTCCCTGGCACCACGTGCTGCACCAGACACTGGACGTGGTGGTGCACACCTGTAACCCTACTGCTGGGGTTACAGCACTGCTGGGTAGGCTGAAAACAGGATCATTATGAGTCTGAGATGTGTAGTGAGACCCTGTGCAGTGTACATAAAAATTAATATAGTAGACACATTGCTGTTAGTCCCTCCTCAAAATAGTCCCCCTCTCTTTGAGCACACTTTTCATTATTGATGTCACTTTTTGTTTTTTTTTACAAAGAGAGCACCAGAAATATTTTATTAGCATGAAAAAAGCCATAACAAGGCACAGCAAGCAGAAGCATACAATAACAGTCAAAGAGTGTTGCATACAAATATAGCTTTTCTCTTTTGTAGCAATGGCAGGATCTAAAATGACCCGCAGCAACTGATAAGGGAACAGGACACTCACTAGCAGTACAGAGCACATTAACAAAAAGACACAACGGATTAGGCTACTATAGTGCAAATGTGTAGGACAATTAAAAATCCAGTTCGATACTAAGCAAACACTAGACTTTGGCAATACTTCCTAAAGTGCTCAAATTGCATTGCATACCATTCTAAGTGACAAAAAGGTGCTGAGTAAAATTATTTACAGATACAGTAGTTGTACATTACTTCTTAAATCTGCAATTTAGGCTTCAGATTTTTCCATAAATTAGCTGCACTAAAGTTCTATAATTTATGTGTAAACAGTTCAGCTGTTTGCAGCAGACATAAATTCTGCCATCCAAATTATTATAGTTTAGCAACAACCACTGTAGTTAGTAGTATATGACTTGTTGGGGCAATTTCTAGTGTCATTTTTTTCATGGTTCATAAAATCATTTTGGGCACAGGAAATGATCCAACTTTAATGAAACTTTTTTTTTTTTTTTTTTTTTTGCGGTACTAGGAATTGAACTCAGGACCTTGCGCTTGCCAGGCAAGCACTTATTCCACTGAGCTATCTCCCTGACCCTGAAACAATGTTTAGACACACAAGTCAACATAAAAAAAAAAAATCATACAGTACTATGAGTGCAGCAGCTATCCAAATGCCTGTTTCAAGTTAAAGCACTCCTTTGAAAAAATACCTAGAACCTTTAAATAAAATTTTACTAATTGTGTAAGTGTGAAATTTAAGAATGACTGTTTAGAAAGCCTGGTTTACTTAACCTTACCTTTTGAAGAAAAGGAGACTGACTATAAACAGCTATATCAGCACTTAAGTGAACAGCGCTATGCCCTTGTGGCCAGAAAGTTGTATTATTTTTTTTCCCTAAAAGTAAGGCAGTCTTTTTTTTTAGACTTCCAAAAGTTGGATTTATAATAAGTATAAACATTAACTTGGCAGGTCTACAGCACTTTCTGAAGCAGTTTTGAAAGTCCCCTTTTAGGGCCAGGGAGATAGCTCAGGGGCACAAGTGCCTGCCTGGCAAGTGCAAGATCATGACTTTGATCCCCGGTTTAAAAAAAAAAAAAAAAGTCCCCTTTTGTGAGTGTCTAGCTATGCTGTCATGGCTGCCAAAATGTCCTAAATCCGTTCAAAATGTTTACCATTCATAATCATTTTGACTTCGGAAATTCCCGAAGTCACAGGTTACTAGGTCTAATTGATAAGATGACACACTTAAATGTTTTTATGAACCCTACCTTTTCTTTGGATGGTACTGGGTAACATTTTTTATTGCACCTCATAAAAACAAAAGTGGACTTCCAGAACTTCAGAAAATGACTACAACAGTGAGAATGTGTGTTTAAGAAATATTTAGAGGTGAGCTAATGGCAATGTCTTTTATTGTAATAGGTTTTTAAATGTAAACATATATTTTGATCATAATTACTTCTAACAAAGGACAAATTATAAGAAAAGTTTTTTAAAATAGTGCATTCTCGATTCTCCAGCTCAGCCAAGCCATGTGGGACGAAGTTCCTCTCCCACAGGGCCTGTCTGACCGACCTACCTCTGCAGCCTCCAGCTCTGCAAAGCTGCGCAGGAGCAACTTCCTCTAGCTGTCTGACCTACTGACCTCCCCAGCCTCCAGCTCTGCTGAGCTGTACGGAGCGGTTTCCTCCAGCCCTCTGACCAACCCCCCTCCCCATTCTCCACCTCAGCCAAGCAGTGGGGGAATGACTTCCTCTTCCATGCTGCCAGACCAGTCGACCTCCCCAGCCTCTGGCTCTGCGCAGAAGCATTTTCCTGTGCCGCGTGGCCAATCTGACCAACCTCCACCGTCTCTGGACCCATCCCCCCAGGTCAGAGGATAGTGCTCTACCCAATGACAATGAGAAGGAGCAAAATGCAATCTCAGGAGCCGAGCCCACCCCCCAAAAATGCAGGAGACACTGAGGAAAATGGGAACCATACAGCTGAAATCTCTGAATTAATAGCATCTGAAGTAAACACACAACTTCAGAAAGGTATAGAGGCAATCAGATCAGAAATAATCTCTGGAAAAAAAAAAAAATCTCTGGATCAAAAAAAGAAACTTCTAAATTAACAGCATCTGAAGTAAAGAGACAACTGCAGAATGGTAGAGGAAATCAGATCAGAAATAATTTCTGAAGAAAAAAAGGATAATCATAATGAAAGAATTAATAACTGCTTCTGAAGAAGAGGCTGATAAAAAATTGGAGGACATTAGAAAAACTGAACTCATTGAATGAACAATATAGGAAATAAATATATCGCATGAAACAAATTCAAGAGATACACAGGAACTTAAAACCTCAATAACAAGCTGGCAATGCTGTCTGAATGAAAGTGAAGACAGTTCAGATCTTGAAGACACTGTTGCAGCTAGTGAAAACGCAAGAAAGGATCTTTTTTTAAAAGAAAGGATCTTTTAAAAGCAACTAGGATGCAAGAAAAAATAATTCAAATCTACAAGATGATACAAAGATGAACAATGTGAGATTATGTGGAAGAAGGAGTTAATACAAATGATATTAAAAAATATGGGCAGAAGTATTAGCGGAAAACTTCCCAAAAATGGGGAAATAATATGGCAGTCAAGTGACTGAAGCATACAGAACTCCAAATAACTTCAGTCCAATGAAAAACACACCCAGACATATAATAGTCAAGATCCCAGAAATCCAGCTGAAGAATAACATACTAAAAGCCACTAGAGAAAAGAAACATCACATTTAAAGGAAAACACATCAGAATAAAGGTAGATTTCACAAACCATGAAGTCAACAAGAGCGTGGAGCAGAGTTCTTCAAGTCCTTCATGAAAACAAATTCCAGCCCAGACTGCTATCCCCTGCAAAACTCTCAAGCTTAATGGAGAAGTAAAATACTTCCATGACAAAGAACAGCTAAAGAATTTCATGACAAAACCAACACTACACAGACTACTAAAAGATATTCTAGAGAGGGAGCAAAATGACTAGAATTTCATGAGTGAGAATGGAAAGAACCGATGCAACAGGGCAAACAAACACAGAGGATAAAAGGGCAAGCAACATCAGGTAAATAACATCACAAGCATAAATCAATACTTCTCAATTATAACCATCAATGTAAATGGTCTCAATTCACCAATTTAAAAAAACTAGATTGGCACAGTGGATTAGGAAGGAAAGATCAACAATATGCTGTATACAAGAAACACAACTCATAAAGAAATTCATAGGCTGAAAGTCAAAGGATGGAAAACAATACTACATGCCCCAGTACCTCAGAAAAAGCAGGGGTAGCAATCCTATTCTCAGATAGTCTCAACTTCAAGAATGATCAAACAAGATAAAGAAGGCCACTACATACTGAATAGGGGAAAAATTCAGGAGGAAGAGATAACACTCATAAATATGTATGCATGCAACATAGGAGTACTCAGCTATATAAGACAAATCTTAATGGACATGGAAACTCTAATATCCAATACAACTATCCTAATAGGAGATCTTAACACCCGTTATCCCAAAAAGATAGGTCAAGCAGACAAAAATTAGCAAAGAAATAACAGAACTGAACCGGTACTTGGAACAAATGGACTTAGTGGACATAGAAAGTGCTTTACCCAGCCACTTCTCAATACACATTTTTTCAGCTGTTCATGGGGCATTTTCTAAAATAGACTACATACTAGTCCATAGCTCATGCTTATGTATATGCAAGAAAACAGAAATTATCCCATGCATATTATCTGACCACAGTGCAATGAAATTGGAAATAAATGACAAAAGAAACTACAAGAACCCCATAAACATATGGAAATTAAACAGCACCCTTCTCAGCAACCAATGGGTTACAGATGAAATTAAACAATATCTACAATTTAATGAAAATGCAAACTTATCGGAATTTATGGAATGCAATGAAAGTTCTTAGAGGAAAATTTATACCTCTGAACTCACATATTAAGAAAACTGAAAGGGAACAGATAAATACTCTAATGCTGCACTTAACCGTTTGAGTCCCAGGGGGTATTGAAAAAACACTGTCAAAGAATCCCAAACAGCACAACCGTGCTTTCTCTAAATGAGTACGAAAAGACCCAAACAGCATGATAGCACTTGTTTTATTTTATGTCGAGAAATATCAAGCAGCGCGATAGCGCTTTGTTTATTTTTCATCGATGAATGGGATAAAATGCTGTATACCTATCTCGATGAACGAAATGAAAATTTTTATTTTGTAATGTATTATTGCATTATTATAGTATCATTCTACCTATTGTAAAATGTACTATTTATATTAAAAGGAGCTGTGTGATGTACTTGCATCAGTAAATCTGAGCACGCAACTTCGACAATTGGTAATGCACCTTCAGTTGTCCACAATGTTCGAAATGTGCTGAGTTTTCTTGACATAAAATCTCAGCAGCGCAGTTGCGCTGCTTGGGACTCAAACGGTTAAATCATCTAGAACAGGAAGAGCAAACCAAACCCAAAGCCCAAAGATGGAGGAAATTCTAAAGATTAGAGCAGAAATTAATTCAATTGAGATGAAGAAAACAATACAAAGAATTAACAAATCAAAAACCTGGTTCTTTGAAAAATTAAAATTGATAAGCCCCTAGCTAATGTTACCAAAAAGAGGAAAGAAAAAACTGAAAATTAAGCAATAAGGAATGAAAAACATGAAATTAACCACAGACCCAGTGGAGATACAGAAGATCATTCGTTGCTTTTTTTTTTTTAGATTTTATTTTATTTTGAAAAGTAAAAACAAAAGCAAAGACAAAAATCAAATAAAGAAACAGGGTAACAACAATACATATGTTACAGATTTTCAAAACAAGAATAGCTGATTAATAATGGTTGGTATATT